>JAVTVY010053256.1:0-28106 GCA_036873755.1 Hanleya hanleyi | reverse complement strand
TGTAGGGCACAAGAGCGTTCACTCAAAGTTCAACGTGGGGTTTATGTGGGGCAAATAGACTTTTTTCTGGGTTAGAATATAAAGTCCAATGTGGGGATTGTGTCGGGCAAGCCATTTTCCGTATATATTATATGATAAATGTGGGTATTATGCAGGGCAGAATTCACTACAGTGCTGAAAGATTTAGTCATACGTGGGGATTAGGTGGGGTAAAATGTTTTACGTTTTCTTAGCATAAGTTTAAAGTGGGATCTTTGTAGGAAAAGCATTTGTCCATGCATAACCATACCATCCCCACGTACGAGTAACAACCCCAACAATTCCCCATTTGTGGGGATATTGTTTGTCGGTCTGCTCCACACCTACCCGGCGTGGGAATAACAACCTGAAAAGTTCCCATCTGTGGGGATATTGTGAGGTGGCCTGTCCCATACCATCCCGGAATTGCGAGTAATTGCTTCGACAAATCTATATCTGTGGGGATATTGTGGGCAGTCTGTCCTATACCTACGCCAAGTGGTAATTGTCCTGCAAATTCCATTCCATGTGGGGATATTGTGGGTGGTCTGTCCAGTGGTTTGGCCCAGTTAACCAATAAATTGACAGAAATAGCACTTTCGGTAAATCTTCATTTCCTGTATGCATGCCTATATTGTGCAAGCCTCACATTCTTTGTAATCCAGCAAAAGCTAGCTATTAGTATATGGCAATAACCCTTCGGCAACAGAGACGATTACAACTCTTGACATACCGGTAGTCAACTATACTTATCTGGATGGCGAGATTCCAGAAAGATCTATTTCTATGTCGTCAATTTTTCTCACCTCTTGCATATCGCTCCAATTCGATCCCGTGAGAATGTGACGATCCCAGTCAACGTCAAAACATGTTCTTGCAGAAACTGATTATACAAGAAAAAAGACCATGGCACAACGAGTTGTCAGAGCATTTCCATCATAGCTCTCTAGATATGTATCTAATACCGCTTACGCCGGTGCTAGGGGCCGTGCCACATGAACAGGTACAATAAAAGCGTACCTGAGATACAACACATATCACGAATCGTTAGATTCTTGGTATGTGCTTTAGAATAGGTTAACCAGAAGACTATACTGTAAAGTCATGTGGCTCTGTCAGTATGTCGGCACCTCTTCCCACTTCCCTTATATGCGTTGTAATTCAAACGGCAAAAAGTTCACCATAAGTCTAGTGGAAAAATTCGTCAAAATAAAAGAATACTCCTCGGCTTTAATTTACCCTTCCAATGATTTGAAGTTGGACTCACTAGCCACTGCATGCTATCGTCTCGTATCATGGGACTGTGATGTTGGCTCCTAGCCGAGTTATATACGACAGGTCTGATCTCATCGAAGACAGAGATAAATGTTTCTGCTTTCAATTGTTATTATGCGTTTCCTGTCGGTACTGTGGATCTTAAGATTTGGCTTCTGATAGATTACAAGCAGGCTTTCTTCAGACAGATCACAAGCAGGCTTTCTTTAGACAGAACACAAACAGGCTTTCTTCAGGCAGATCACAAGCAGACTTTCTTCAGACAGATCGGAATCAGGCTTGCGTCAGTCCCACCCAATAAAGGGCACTATTCTTTGGATGTTTCATTGTTTATCCAGCTGCTCGGATGTTTCCTTAATACATTTCTAATGATATTATACTGTCTTTTTGGTATCATGGAAAGCTGGAAATGTACCTGGTCCATTTGATTTGCATATTTAGGATTGAAACTTCGTTCAAACAATAATTGTTGACATTTAATACAAGCAAAACTTGTAAGTGAAGAAAAATAACGGAATAATGAATATATAAGTCATAAGAGATCGGGGTGCAGGCTACAGATCTACGGAAATCATTGACAAGTTTAGCAGCGAAACAACAACTGCAATTTGACTATCCTTCACATCATGAATTCACATTGTACGTACATGTACATGAACCAACAAGGACGGAGATACGTTTTCTACTCGATGGATCAGTTTGTTAAGAATTTATCATCTTAGCTTTCTAAGGGCATTTCACGTTTCACTTACGAGCAGAAGTTTCTACGTATGATCGTGTCATGCGTTCGGATGATGAGAATTTATTTTTTTAAACCTTTCAGGAAATGCCTATATCACAGTGGAAGCAGGAGTAGCTCATGGTATAGATGTTTTGGGGTTTTTATTATAAATGTAGCAACGGTCGAATAAAAAGCACAGACTTTGTGGATGATTCAGTCCCGTTGGCTTCCCGCCGTTTACATTTATTTAGGAATCCTAACATAGTTCCGTGTAATTGGAGTATCTGGGAAATCACGTGATCAGAGCTTTATAGATCCACTCAGCGTACGCATGTTTCTGTCTCGTACATATAACTTCTGTAAACTGTGAAAAACGTGTTATCTGTGTACGCCTGTTATTAATGCTTCCTTATACTCTTACTTTCTCTGTACCGGGTAAATTGAAGTTGCATAATCTTTTATATATATATCAAATAGGTCATTACTTACCAGGCTCCGTGTGCCTCAAAAGTACATCGTTGTATGGAATCGAGATGAATTATTGGGAAGGCGGGGAGGTTAAGATTGTAGCATCCCCAGTCTTTTTCTCGTTCTAAATTTGTCTTGTAATGTGTATGTACAGATGTTAAATCTATAACATAGAACCAGAAGCTAAAGAACCTTCTGATAGAACTTAACTCACTAACGGCTATGTAACCCCATCCTAGACAACCTCAGGCAGATAAACGCGAACAAGTGGCGCTATGGGCTATATCATTTACAAATAAATCTACAAGTCCTTGTCTTTCAGGTTTCAATGTTTTGTTGATGTCAGCGACCTTGACCTCGATTTTGATCTTGCTACCCACACAAGGCCTCTCCCTTATGCATCGACTTACATGTGCAAAAATCGAGATTTTAAATGATTTCCTGAGTATTGATCCACCTTGACCTTAAACTTTCGACCTCAATCCAGTTTCATGATAGCCATATAAGCTTGCGGTATTGCCAGAGTTATAGGAAAACATTTTCAAGAATTTCCTGATTTTCGAAATGATTTTGAAGAGAGAAAGAATAAATTGGTCGTCAGCTGAGGAACTACAGTTGGTCGTCTGATTTTCGAGTCACAGTGACCTTGATCTTTGACCTTCAGACTTCAATTTGCATAATAGTACCTGACATATCGTTTCCCACTAACGTGTTCACTCAACCAAAATATCGATTTTAACAATTTCCTGATTTTTGGGTCACACTGACCTTGACCTTTGATCCCAGTTTCGACTAGCCTAGGGGTAGCTTGAGCGGAATGTACTGAACATCTCCATGGTATGCAAATCACCAGTTACAACTAAGTCTTACCTGAAATACATTGTAACTGTAGGAGACGACTGAAACATCAGTTTCAATGAATGAATACTTTCTGGCTGAAATCATTGAAAAATGGTGACAGTTCCTCTATCTAAGAACTGCCCTGTGATTATGAGCAGTCTTTACTGATACATGGTCGGGAATGGTACCAGCTCCTTATTACCAAGCTCATCATAAGCTCATTAATATCATAGGAATTAATTTTGGACCAAGGTTGCCTTCAGAAAATCGAATCTGGTGCCCAAGCTACTTTTAGCAAAACAGAACGTACAGTACTAAGATATATACAGTAATTATTATCCTCAATGACGCATGTACGGTGGTTACTTTCCGTGTTAAGGTGTTCTTATATAATCCTTGTAATTTTCACACAGAGAGACAAGGATCTTGAGGACCAAGCAATCGCATGGATTGAGGCTGTATTGGGGGAGACACTGCCCAAGAAACCATACGAGGAAGTTCTCAAGGACGGTCAGGTATTATGCAGGTATGTACAGTGGATATACCTACAAAATATAATTCAAGACATAATATTACAGTTATTTGATCAACTGAAAATTTGTAACCTGGAATAAAAGAAGTGATAATTCCTCCTTAATATTACAACCCAATTTTTGGCCGATAGTTCTCAAACAGCCTTTCACAATTACTGAATCTGGTATAGGTCCTTGATAAACCATGAGCCAAACATTTTAATTCAAAGCTACCTGGTTAAACTGTGGTTTCAAAACTTCCAGAAAACGGAAGTTGTTGAAAAACGATTTTGGCTAAACTTTAAGTGACGAGAATTATTAATTAACGTAAGATGTTATTATTCATGAGAACAATTTATATACCTATAACTCTCAACGTGTACCAAATTCATGGCCAATAAATCATAATTACTGTTTGCAGACTGATCAATAAATTGGCCCCGGGCTCGGTCAAGAAAATCGAGACGAAAGGAATGGGATTTACCTTGATGCAAAATATTGAACGATTCCAAGCGGCGGCGTTGAAATATGGCGTACCTCCTGATGAGTCCTTCCAAACAGTCGATCTCTGGGAGAAGAAAAATATTCCACAAGTCACTCTGTGTATCCACGCATTAGGCAGATCTGTAAGTTAGAAGCCGGCTCAATCTTCGCTCACAAGTTAAGGGTTTCGGCTTACAAATGCATGATTTGGGAGGGCATTCAGAACTGCCGATTGGGAATCTACGAAATGATCCGATTTACTCTCGAACGGTCCTAGCATGAACTTCCTGTAAATTTCCAGATGTAGTGATCGAGAAGAACCGAACCAATTATGCGGATCCACGATCTGTTGGTTTGAAAATGTATAATTTGTATCAGGCTAATTCGATAGCCATTTGTCAAGGAGAATTCTTCTTCAAAACTGAAGGTGTACATGTTTTACTATTGCAGTCTCACATTTTGCCAACCTGTAAACATCTGGGTCATCTATACGCGCATTCGGAACTCCCGAGCGGAAATCTACGAAGGGGACTGATTCTACGCTCGGGGGACGACAACATGAATTTCCTATGAATCTCCAGATGTGACGCGCCGGAACGGTTTAATACGCATGACTCCGAAGCCCAATCACTCTCGCGGAAGCCTTAATCCCCGACCAGCAAATATTTCCCTGCGAGTCTCTGATTTACGTCAGATATTCTAAAAACTGTTTATTCTTTTCATTCGAAGCACGTTTCAATAGAAAACCATCAGTTTAAATGGTACACACGCCACGTATTGGCAAGATATAATTCCCGTGACGTCACTGACAGTTCCCTGACAGACCGAAACACACGTGACCACGCTCTAGTCCAATATGGCGTCAATGGCCTTCGAGGGACATCTCAAACCGGAGATCCCCGAGAAGTTGCGAATGCTATACGCGGTGAGACTCACTCTGGGATCGTGTGTATCCATTTTCAACCTATTTTCAGCAACAATATGAGGGAATTCCCCGAAATCTAAACCACGTGATGTCGTCAGCCAACAGCTAAACTTTACCGACGTAACCCCAACGTAATCCGCCATTTCGGGTCATGTGCTGTCCTGCTCGTTCAAAATTACCGATCTACAACCCCTCTTGGATGATACCTTAGTTATTCATATCTATATCTTTTGTAAGCTCAGACAATACGTGTTTCAGAACTAATATGAAAAGCCTGTAATTTATCAGATTTCTCGAGTCTGTTCTCCGCCGGATGAAGACCGAACAGTAAAATATCGGATATCGCTCCGCAAAAATGGCGACACACAATTCACAGGCCGTCTTATGGATGGCGAAGTGTACGCAAATGACATTATGTTTGTGATATAGTTCCAGTGAGGTCATGATTTAGTGAGTCCAAATGGGGTCCATGTCATTCGAGGGATTATATTCCTCTGAATTTCCCCGAAAAGTTGCGAATGTTTTGTAAGGTTGACAAAAGACTCCCTCGTTAAAATTGATTTCTATTCTCGGCACAGGCTCATGTTGCTCCAATACATGTTACTGAGAAGCAACAGGAACTTGATAATGTGGTGTCTAGCACTGTATAATATCACATGCCTTTATTGCACCATGTAAGCGTCCTGTCTGTGTCTTGTGGGCTGTCATCAGTGTTTTATAGGGTGGATGGTGGGGTGTCTGGTACCATGTGGCTTTGAAGATTTGCTTCTTTGAAACTTAACTCGCTCACCCACTCAAGCTGATTTCTATTCAATTCAGATCATAATTGAATTTAAACAGAAATGTCCAGATTGGCAATTCTCGGTTTAAGACCACACCATAGCGCAGATTTGGTATTATTGGATTTCTGCTACCATGACGATCTCCTCTGTGTGGGTCACTTCAGAAGAACATCTTTTTTATGTCAAAGTTTAATATACCATAATTTATAGCGTTGTATAAGTCTAATCGCATATTGTATTCGATCTACCCCTTTAAAATGTACCCCGATGAACACTCTTCACCCTTCGACATACTAGGAAATCATATGTTCTTTTTTTCAGACTCAGGCAAAACCAGATTACAAAGGCCCCGGTCTTGGCCCAAAGATGGCGGACGAGAACAAACGTGAGTTCACACAAGAGCAGTTGGACGCTGGTAAGCACGTGATCAGTTTACAGTATGGGAGTAACGAGGGAGCTTCACAAGCCGGCATCAACATGGGCAAGAGACGGATGATCCAGGATTAGAGGCTTACCCAGACACACCTCTGACCACTACATGGATGATGATAACTTGACCACCATATAACAGAATGAACAGAAAAAGTATACGAAAACATTCGGAAGCTTCACAAAGACAAGATCCCCAATCAGAAGGCATTCGTTAGCAATAACAGATAGTCATTCCTTTATGTAGAGTTCCAAGTAGTTGTATTTTTGTGTGAATTGACGAGGAAACAGTGCGCTCTTCTAGCCAAAATTGGTCCGTGTAGGATATTCTATTCCGTAGAAGAGGGGTGTAATAGACCAATTCCTCATGCGTGTATAGGGTTTTGGCCAAGAATTATTACCTCATTGGAAGAATGTGTTTTCTCCGATGTGCACACCTCATCTTCATCTCAGATCAGATATAGATTCAGTTAGAGAGCTTGCAAATTAATACAGTTCCGATGTGTCGCTAACGGAACTTCAAGTGTTTCAATTCGTTCACATTCTATTTTTTGCCTTTATTTAAGAACTTGAAGCCATATATTGTTAGGCACTATATACAATTGGAATATCGCACACTTTTCGGGTATTTTGTCTTGAGCATGTACCAAAGACAAATGCCACATATGTATACAATAGTATGGTGCTAAATAAGATGGTGCTTGAAGAAAGACAACTAGTGTAATTGTTTAGTTGTCTGATGAGGTACTGATATGACAGGACGGTTGCGTGTAAAGGGGAGTTTGATGATATTATATATAGATGACTAGAGAGCGTGGATTAATAGCCCTTAATCAGGAATGTCCCGTCCAATTTCAGGACATAAGGACCTGTGTATATCTTGACGAGTTCCCTTGGGAAATACCCATTGTATATCTTGAAGATGTTATGACGGAAAACACCGGATATGAAGAATAGTGTGATTAGACTGAATATTATATACATAGGATATGAACGTACGGATACATAGTGTGTTGATTTGGATGTACTCCAAAGTAGCTCCATATTGTAGATCATTCGTACTCTCTAAAATAATTAGATTGCAAATTCAATCTTTCAGATTGGAATTAGTGACCAATCTATTCGATTTAATATTCCATCTATTAGATTGAAAATCTCAATCCAGTAGATTCAATTTTCTGTCTACAACAGATTCATTTTATAGTTTTCAATCTATTAGATTGAATATTTTCAGTCCAACAATAGATTGGTCACTGATTTCAATCGGATAGATTGAATTTCAATCTAATTATTTTAGAGAGTAGCGCCGTATATTGTTCGAAGTAACGATATCACATAACGGACGTGGGAAAGAATATGTAAATTAAATGATCATGTGTTTTGATAAACATCTCTTCAAAGCCAGCTGAAAATTAATTATGCTTATATGCGATTTCAAATGTTTTATGATTTACCAACAACTAGGTTTCGGGTTTATCCAGTGGGCCTAATTGCCAATATTATATGTTCATCATGTGATTATGTATGTGTGTAAATAAAATACTAATGAAACTATTGCAATTTCAAATTCACTTTTTTTCAACTAGACATAACTTGACAGATAATAAGAAGTGATAAATTATCTTCGAAAACCAGTTAATTGACTGAGATGAAAAAGTCTGGCGAACAGATCTCAATCAATAATAATCCATATCACTGCTATCAAGTTTGTCAGCTTCGTAGGGATGCGAACATGCTGAACACAGAGAACGGTCCATATCGACAAGGTTCCACATCCAACAGTCAGTCATGGCCCCTTGTAACCTTACAGATTCGATAATCGCCAGCTGAGAGTTCATAATACCAACAGTACCGACATCTTGTGAACAATTTACTATCTGAAATGTTTTTAAAATAACGGCAGATTTTGCCTGCGTTCCAGACACGTGTCTCTGTAAATGATAGCCTCATCGAAGTAGACAATCGCAATGCTCATTCACGGGAGGATGGTGGTAATGAGGTGGATACGCGTTGCATGGACTATTTTCATGCCGAATGACATGACGTTGCACTCATATAATCCATATTGTATGCCAAATTCGAGAATTCGCCAATACCCATGTGAAATATCAAGGTGGCTATGCTATTTCTCATCGCCAATTCGCTTCCGTGGATATTCAGCTCTTGTCACAGGATATGTACAAAACCGACTAACGGCACTGATATATCGGTAGTCTACAAGGGAGACGTTCCCTCCTTTGACACTGACGCTAGTTGATGCCTTTGTAGATTTGGTTGCTCCAGGAGTGTCTGAAAATCCTCACTTTTAACCAGAAAATACGATACGGCCGCTAGATGATTGACGTCTTCGTCGTTCTGATCGATGTTCAGGCAAATATGTTTCCCAGGTATTAAAGTCAAGACTTCTGTAAACGTTCTCTGGCCCTGATCTAGTTCGCCTCTGATTTAGGCATTCTTCCAAGTTCCATCATAAACCACCACGCTGCTCTCAATAGTATCTTGCCTTGGTGAGTTGACCATGATTGACCTCGGTTGATACTTGATAAAGATTTTGCTGACGTAGTGTGGTCTTTCGCCCGTCTCCAATATAAACTTCGTAGGTAGTACGTCGGCGAAATGTTTGCGAGTGACTCATTACTCTACGGGTGAAAACTGGTGGGCTGCCATCTGGTATATTAGCGAGGCTACTTTATTATCATAGCTCTTTGATTCACCTATCTAATTATCCGTAAGCCGGTTATTGAATGTGAAATAGGGCAAAATCTTTGGTGAAAGATAGGCTTATGTAGTCCATGACTGGAAGTATGAAGATATTTGAACACACCAACCATAATGTGAAAGCAATATCAATCTCCAAGTTGCATGTACACAGCCAAATTTCCACATGTTGGTGCCGTGTGGTAACTGAATGGTAACCGCAAGAAAGGGCCCGAAACGGTACACCTCAGTACAGTTCCATTCAGTACTGATCCGTATCCACACAGTACCACTCAGTAACTGGTAAGTACTGATTGGATACCGTACAGTACAACAAGAAATCGGACTGAATAGTACTGCATGGTAGCTGAACAGTGACCAACCTGTTACTGTGCAGTACTGGTCAGTTACCTCTTGGAACCAGGCTGTTGCTAACTGGCATGTACTGCTCAGTTGAGTGCAGTGCAGTTTTGAGCTGTGATTACCACACAAGAACTGTTCAGTCACAGCTCAGTACTTACATGTATAGTGGGCCTTTCCGTGCAGTACCGTTCAGTATTGTACAGTTCAGTACATGTCTGTGAAAAATTGCCTGTGTATCATGTAAGGGCCACACCCAGTTCTTCCACAAATCTGATTCACTAATTCGCCCTTCGATGCATGCAGCTTCAGTGTCGTGGTACCGATATCCGCGTGAGATTTTCTTGGAAACATAAGGACAAGATCTAAGGAATTAAGGAGATATTCGGTGGTGTAGTGGGATCAAGGAAAGCTTAACCTAAAACAGTCAGAAACCAAGTTTCTTGGAGAACTGGGCAATATTCCGAGTTTTCGACCATGTATGTGCCAAAGGATACCACAGGATTTTACGCCAACGGTCGACCTTTGAAATATAACATCGAGCAAGTGCCATCGGACAGTTTGAGAAGTTCAAAATTCTAAAAGATTTTCATCCCTTTTTCAGGAAAAAAAACAACATTTACCTTTATGTTCTTTTCATTTTACGTAGTTTATGGTAAAGGACATATGTATTTGAGCACTTCTATTCCGATACAGGTACATCGTTGATCAAAGCTAAACAACAAGAAACTTTGAAGATTCGGGATTTGTCCGAGATATTCACTACATCGACAGTAAAGTCTTTCTGTATCCCATGTTTGGAAATTTTCTCGGTGCACCAACCATTTCTGCGAGTTGTTCAGGGACTGTGATATCCTTCACAGTTACCTTATACAGAAAGTAAAATAATTTTGGATGCTGAATGTATGCGGGTACTCAAAAGTTCAAAGGTCGAACTTGATGCGAGAGAACATACCGTACAGACATGCGTCTTTTTTTACCACTAATCCTTTCCAGGACCAAACTGAACGCCGTTCCGTTGATACATGTTGCAGCATTCAAGCAAACTGGCCCCTGCAATATGTTTCAAATGAGATAGACGATATTTAAAGACTCATTATTCATTTCTATGTCAGTAATATTATCCGTGTTGCATTTTGTGTGTTTATAGAGTTGTGTTTTCATTAACAATGCCCATGCGAGACTAGGAAACACCATCCACCAACATCATATGCGTTTTGAAGCTAAAAATTATTCACCTATTTTTGCAGACCACTGTTGGTTCTGTGAATACAGACATTCAGTATTATTCAGCCGTCATCCACAATAGACTCCCAGCTTCAATAATCGAAAGGCATTTTATGTTCGCCGTCACACCTTGATTGTGACTGTTAATTGGAACACTATGAAGATGTAAAATACATAACAAGTGAGGAATACGCCTATGTAAATGGTGAGCCCGATCGTAGATTGCAGGACCTCTGACGATAAGTTTCGTTCGCTCAACATAAGCTTTGGTGTTCATGATTGTCAAATCAAAGCATTCGTGAGATCCCATTACATGAATTCCAGCGTGACGGAATTACGGTTTGGAAGGTACTATAAAAGTTTGAAGCGCTCGTTACTTAGAAAAAGTACACTTTCTACGTCTTGTCGCTTAGTTGCTGCTGTCAAGTTTCAAATAAAGTATATTATTATATTTATTAGAGTGTCTCCCTATATAAATTGTAATGAGATAAAACTGCATATTCCCCGGTCAATAAAACTGCATATTCCACCCTCCATGGAATATACACTAAAGGGAGATAATTACAACAGAGGTCGCCCCGTTCTCTCAGTCGTGCTGCAAACAGTGAAACGGCCGATCACGGAGCAGTTCGTCGAGTTGATTTTAGCTGGAAAACACAGCAGAAATAAATTATCTCCCCCCATCTAATTGTAAGTAGAATCGTACCCAAGCACATTATTGGAGTAACTAACAAGCGGCATCGAACAACTATACGTGCGTTGCGAGATTTACACGATAGTAGCGAAGCAGCTCCGAATCAGTGGAATCTCTAGCCACAACAGTTAGTTGAACTGTTCCTATCATAATACCTTCGGATCATCCGAAGGTATTAAGTTGTGGCTATGGAATCTCGTGCATGACAAATAATGCTGCTGGCTATGCTATTGCCCACTGAAAGTAATCAACTCAGAAGGATTGCGCTCTTCCAAAATAAACATAAAACATTATTTTGCTCGAGAGATAATAGATAATGATTAACACAGAGTTAAGTTGATAAATATAATAATGAAATTATTGCCTTGTTGTGAGGGGAATATGCAGTTTCGTTGCCCCTCGGCTGTGCATATTGCCCTCGCCTGCGGCTCGGGCAATATGCACATCCTCGGGGCAACAAAACTGCATATTCCCCTCAAAACAAGGCAATATTTTCATAATATTACTCGAAATATTGCAGATTTTTCCTTAGATGATCTTTGGAAATGTCTGTGACGGAATCACAGTGAAAGTCCTCCATTCTGACTAATGTTGCTTGTCTATTTTTTCACTGCTCTCTTCCAGTCTGATTATTCTTAAGAACCTTCATTGAACCCACCCACTGCCCTCAGGGGCATGTCCCCACCCCAGGGGATCTGAGCCGACCCTCATCGCGTGCCCTTTCTATACTACTCATCGCGCACTACTCATCGCGCATGCACAGTCTACCCATTCCACTGTAGGGTGCAAGCCTGGCCCATGGAATCTTAGGTAGTGAAAACTCCAGGTCTCTCGCCCCACCCTATCCCGGGCACACCTATGCGACCCGCTGTGCCCTTTCTATACTACTCATCACGCATGCGCAGTCGACCCATTCTACTGTAGGGTGACCAAGGTATCTCATGAAGTAGGAGGAGGAGGTGTCGGACACGCCACGGATTGAGAAGTGAAACCCACATGTCTCTTGCCTCCCTGGCCGGATTCTTTAATAGTATAATGAGTAAAGCGAAGTAGGAGGAGTCGTCGGAGGAGTCGGACACGCCACGGATTATACTAGGGCGATATGTCATCTCTTGCTAACATACAGTATCTAAGGATGATAAGACTTTTTTCCTCGTGAGAAAAGAGTGATCACAAAAATCGTGACGGAATCATGAGTGCGCATTCTAAATCTTCTCGGTAAAAGAGCTTTATTAATTACACATTTTCTCCAAAAAAAATTCCTAGGATGAGTTTATCACTTCTAATTATACAATTAATTCTCTGATCTCTTACTTCGTCCAATGTACACAGTTCCTGTTAAATGCATATATATTTCTACAGATGTTATTAAATAGTACACCGTTCAGTGAAATGCAACTTTTCTTCCGTGACAATTTCGAATTCCCCGAGTAGATCGGGTTAATAAATTACGGGGAAAGTAATTCAAGCTTAAAACACATCTTCTCTGTTATTGGCGTATTCCTGGAGCTTATAGGAAGCAAATAGAAAAAAGACAGCAGACTAATATATGGTCTACGAAAAATTGTGGGGTGGATTATGTGTGAAACGGTCATTTTTTGGCTTTTACGTGGAAATCATGATAAAGAAAACAATTTGGGAAGTTAATTGCGTCAAAAAAATAATAAGGTCTTTGCTGGGGTGATTCGTAGATTATGGCAAGGCTCTATGGTGTGTTTTATTATGCTTACCCAAAGTACATGGAGGCATTCTCTCGCTTTTAGAAATGTCAGTGTAGCATGCAGCGCCGACGGCAATTTCTCTTTGTTAGTGTGTAACCTTCTCCTGTACCCTGACGCAATAACACATTCAACAACACATATATTTGGAATTGTCATGCGGTGCTAGCCGTGTTTATTCGTTATTTCTGTTCACAAATCTCATTACCGTTTTACATCATTCCTTTCATAACATCAACCATGTTCAATCATAATAAATCAATTCAGTGTACATCATGGTAAATATTAACAGGGTCTTTTACTCAAATCTATGTGAAATACCGCTTTCATGCGGTTATTACAGATCACATTATACATCTTTCTTTCCACGATACCAAACATTTTCAATCACATTTTCAATGGAAACAATCCAAGGCCCAATTTTAATACCAAGCAGGCTATTTTGCCAACCAAGTATTCTAATGGCTCTTCAGCTCACCAAGTATTCTAATGGCTCTTCAGCTCACCAAGTATTCTAATGGCTCTTCAGCTCACCAAGTATTCTAATGGCTCTTCAGCTCACCAAGTATTCTAATGGCTCTTCAGCTCACCAAGTATTCTAATGGCTCTACAGCTCACCAAGTATTCTAATGGCTCTTCAGCTCATCAAGTATTCTAATGGTTCTTCAGCTCACCAAGTATTCTAATGGCTCTTCAGCTCACCAAGTATTCTAATGGCTCTTCAGCTCACCAAGTATTCTAATGGCTCTTCAGCTCACCAAGTATTATAATGGCTCTTCAGCTCACCAAGTATTCTAATGGCTCTTCAGCTCACCAAGTATTCTAATGGCTCCTCAGCTCCCCAAGTATTCTAATGGCTCTTCAGCTCACCAAGTATTCTAATGGCTCTTCAGCTCACCAAGTATTCTAATGGCTCTTCAGCTCACCATTCAGCTCACCCAGTATTCTAATGGCTCTTCAGCACATCTAGCTATGCATATTCAAAATTGCATAATTCAATATTATAGTAAAGTCATACTACTAGAATTAGTACATTCACGTATCGTATTGACAGACAATATGTACAACCGCTTTGTAGATGGAGTATTCTAAGAGCTCTTCAGCCTCAAAAAAGCATAATATATACGATCGCTATGTGTTCATTCAAAATGAAAAGTTCTTCGAACAACATTACAAGAGCTGTTTGCTCACAAGTCGATTTGTTCAAATCCATTAGACAAAACCTTTATAATACCGCTTTCAAAAAAGGCACAAATTCAGGTAAAATGACAAAAGCATATGGCCATATTGATATGGACAAGTCAATACATCTAGCATATTCTAATGACCATCCAACTATGCATATTCAATATTGCATAAGTCAATATTATATTAAAATCGTATTACTAGCATTATTATATTCACGTATCCTATTGGCAAACAAATACGTACAACCTCTTTATGAGTCATCAAGTATTCTAAGGCTCTTCAGCCTCAAAAGCATAATATCACATACGATGGGTATAAGCGCATTCAAAATGAAAAGTGCATCGAACAGTACAAATACTGTTTTCAGTTCACTCCGGTGGTTTTCTACCAAATAAAACCTGTATAACACCACTTCCAAAATAGGGAAAATGCAGGGAAAAGATGACAAACCGTCATGTACATATCAGATATAGACAAATACATACACCAAGTATTTTAATGGCTCTACAGCCCATCCAAATATGCATATTCAATATTGCATAATTCAATATTTTATCAAACTCTATAGCTTAGCTATATATATGCGCATATCTTTTTGATAAAAGCGTGGCGGCGTGGTGGGGTGGTCAAAATGGCGGCGTGGTGGGGTGGTCAAAATGGCGGCGTGTGGGGTGGTCAAAATGGCGGCGCAAGGGAGCAAACGAGGCGGTGGGGAGGTCACGGGGAGAAAAAACCCTCACATTACCCTCAAAAAAACCTCTAAGCCATATAATAATAATAAACATAATCTATAGGTGTTGTACCATGTTAATAGGATCAGTCTAGCATCTGTACCACCCTAGGGTCGAGGGTTTATTGTCCCGTGTATCTCCGCAGAAAATCAACAAACAAAATGGCGGCTCCAGGATGGTGTGGGGACGCCCTTTCCACATCACGGCGTCGATCCTAACCATAGCGCCATCTGCACACACTGACGCAAGGGAGACAACTCGTGTGGCCCAAGGGTATGGAAATAGCCGTTTTGGAGCTAGGGAGTTACTACTGGTCCAGTGGGGTCGAGTGAGGTATCAATGTGAAGCCTATGTGAGGGGGCATCTGATGGGCTGGGTGTGGGGTTGAACTAGCGTCATTCTGCGCATGCGCGGTGGCCCAAGGGTATGGAAATAGCCGTGTTGGAGCTAGCGAAGCCACTCATGGTCCGATGGGGTCGAGTGAGGTACCAAAGTGAAGCCTAGGTGAAGGGGCATCTAATGGGCTGGGTGTGGGGTTGAACTATCGGCCTTCTGCGCATGCGCGGTGGCCCAAGGGTATGGAAATAGCCGTGTTGGGATGTAGGGGAGCCCCTCATGGTCCGATGGGGTCGAGTGAGGTATCAAAGTGAAGCTTATGTGAAGGGGCATCTGACTGGACTAGGGGCTCGGGCGTTGTCACCATTCTGCGCATGCGCGGTGGCCCAAAGGTATGGAAATAGACGTGTTGGAGCTAGGGGAGCCCCTAATGGTCCGATGGAGTTGAGTGAGGTATCAAAGTGAAGCCTAGGTGAGGGGGCATCTGATGGGCTGGGTGTGGGGTTGAACTATCGGCCTTCCGCGCATGCGCGGTGGCCCAAGGGTATGGAAATAGCCGTGTTGGGATGTAGGGGAGCCCCTCATGGTCCGATGGGGTAGAGTGAGGTATCAAAGTGAAGCTTATGTGAAGGGGCATCTGACTGGATTAGGGGCTCGGGCGTTGTCACCATTCTGCGCATGCGCATAGACGTTTTGGGATGTAGGGGAGCCCCTAATGGTGCAATGGGGTCGAGTGAGATATCAAAGTGAAGCCTAGGTGAAGGGGCATCTGATGGGTTGGGTGTGCGGTAGGAATATCATTCTGCGCATGCGCAGATGCAATGCGGAGCTCTCGTCCAATCAGAAGCGAGTATTTCAAATCCGCCACGGAGCTCTCGTCCAATCAGAAGCGAGTATTTTGACCCGGTGCATTATGGGACATATCCAAGATGGCGGCACGTATGTTCAAGATGGCGGCACATCCGGTGTCGAAAACTGGCCATTTTTGTCGGGATGTGGTCACCTAGTGTCGAAAACTGGACCCTGTATGGGTCCCGCTAGACGTGTTGGAGCCAGGGGAGCCACGAATGGTCCAATGGGTTCGAGTGAGGTATCAAAGTGAAACATTCGTGAAGGGGCATCTGATGGGCTGGATGTGGGGTTGAACTATCGGCATTCTGCGCATGCGCAGTCTGGCCGTAGTATAGAAATAGACGTGTTGGGGTGTAGGTGGGCCCCTAGTGGGTCGATGGGATCGAGTGAGGTATCCATGTGAAGCCTAGGTGATGGGGCATCTGATGGACTGGGTGTGGGGTTGAAATATCAGCATTCTGCGCATGGTGCCCGGGCTTAATGGGACCTGCCTATCAAGTCAATGGGGTGATGTGAATAACAACAAGTTCAGCAATGTTCATACAGTTTATTATCCCCAAGAAGTTCGCAAGAAGTTCTAGCAAATCTCCAGAGTAAATTCGTCATAGTCCCAGCAGACAAAGCTCCGAATAATATAATATTCATATGTAAATATTACTATTACCAGGTGCTGGTTAAAGAATTGAGTGTAGACATATCTCATCAAATACGTCTACTTACTCCCAAACTGCATTTACTCTGGAAGATTTATTTAACAATCACAAAAAGTTTCTCAGGGAAAGAGGTATTTGTCTTCCAACCAATCATAACGACATACCAAAAATATACTGGACTCCCAAAATGCATAAATCACCATACAAAGCTAGATTCATAGCTGGTTCTAGAAGCTGCACCACCAAGCTTCTTTCAACCCTATTGACGAGGGCCCTTCAGGAGGTAAAAGCATTTTGGGAAAGGTATTGCGCCACTATTTCCAAGAACTCTGGCGTTGAATGTATGTGGATATTGAAAAACTCAAAATGTCTTACGGAAGAACTTGATGCTAAAGGTCACATACCGTACAGACATGTATCCACATGGGATTTCTCGACTCTCTATACTACAATCCCTCATGAGGACCTTATTGACCGTATAAGTTCATTAATAGTATCTGTGTTCATGAAAACTGATCGTAGATATATTAATGTCGGAAGCCATAAAGCATTCTTTAGCTCGACTACATACAAGAGATATCATTCATGGATGTTTCTTTGTTTATAGAGTTGCTTGAATTTCTCATTAAAAATATCTATGTGAAATTTGGCAGCACAATATATCAGCAGCATATAGGTATTCCAATGGGTACTAATTGTGCACCCCTGTTGGCTGACCTGTATCTGTTCTCTTATGAATATGACTATATGCAGGCGCTTTCAAAAACCGATCCATTCAAAGCCCGTTCCTTCTCATTCACCAAACGCTATATAGACGATCTTCTCGCTGTGGATAATCGCTATATAAATGACGCAGTGAAGGATATATATCCACCTTCACTGGATTTGAAGGAAACTACAGATAGCCCTACAGGCACATCTTATTTAGATCTCTATCTCTATAAAAATGAAGCGGGCATTCTCTCTCGTCGACTTTATGACAAAAAGAGATGATTACTGGATAGTAATATTCCAGTGGGACCCGCATATGGCGTATACATATCTCGCTTAGTAGCATTTGCTAGATCCTGTGTTAAATGTGATGATTTTAATCAACGTCACAAAGCATTGTTGCAGAAACTTATAAAACAGGGCTATTCCACCAAGCGCCTCCACTCAAAGTTTCTCAAATTTGGCGATACATATCGCATGCTGATAGCAAAATACGAACGTAGCGTGCAAGATCTATGGGGCTACGTTTCGTAACATGTGTCTAATTCCGCTTAACCCGGAGCTAGGGGCCGTATGAACCCATGTACTTCAAGATCCTCATGGTACTCATATGAACAGACACAATCAAAGCGTGACTGAGATACATCATTTTTAGATGACGACTCTATAACGAATATTATGGATTAAGAATACTGATCAGCGATACGGATTTGATATTTTTGGAACATCATGATGTCTTGCCGGCATCATTGAAAACTGTTGACCGCTTCTCTCTTGCAGGAAACAAGCCTATGTTTATGTATACTTTGTCTTTTTGAATTTGGTGCTAATACTGTTATATGGAAATGGAATAGGTCTTTGGATTATGGACGCGGATATTCTCTAATGGACGACGGCTGGATTATGAATGACGGACTAGACGCTTGTAATCATACCCAGGCTGGGGGAGCCGCCCTGGGTATGCTTAGTATGTTCACAGCAAAACAAATTGAAATATCAAACACCATGTTTTATTATTTAACGCACCGTCACATTAGGTACAAGTGTTTACTGAGCTCAAGTCAATGATCAGCATGTAGACATAGAGAGTATGTACGACATGTTATGATATTCATCAGTGCACGAGTGACGCATTCAACCGATGGCGGTGGTGAATCACCTTGGTAAGGAAAAATGTAACATTGGTCACCCTCTTCACTGTCCACTTGGTGTTGGGTCGTTGTTGTTGGGCCCATCCCAAGACATCCAATTGTTCCACTTGGTCCAGCATCATCTCTAGTGACCTCCGGTCAATGATGGTAAACGGTTGGTCGTACACTGGGTGGATGGCACTGGAATAGAAATAGCGCAATTCACCCGTCATCTTATGGCATAACATGTACCCAAATGCTACATTTAATGTGAAGGCCGTAGGTTGGTCATTGAAGATGGTTTCCACGTAGGCGCGTAGACGGGTGAGCTTGGTCAGTGGGAAATTGTAGATATCTTGAATAGGGCGATGACGGTGGAAACAGTGCCGTGTCATGGTCCAATGGCGCCGAGACATGTCACTCTCTGGATGATATTCGGGTAAGAGATCGCTAGGAACATTTATGGGCTCGTCCAGAAAATGTTCGATGTATGACGTATCACTCGAAACCGTAACGGTGGGGTCCGGCTGGAAATCCAGGCTCTTCCCAACTGTGGGTATAGGCGGGCTCTCCGTCATCGCATCACCAGTGGCGTTCGTCTCCCCGGGCTTATCTTCACTGGGTCTGACCTTCCGCGGCTCCTCTTCAGTAGGAAGTTGTCGCCAAAACCGTGGAGACGGGGCATGAATCAAACGCTGATGCCGTCTCAACTGACTGCGTCGTTTGAAGAGCTGACCACAATCCTTACATTGTTCCGTCGCGCCCTCGTGGAATGAGCGTTCGTGGCGCAGTAAATCATCCTCCCGATTAAATGACCGTGCGCAGGTTATACGAGTATACCGTGCATCGTTGTGGGTGGAGGCCTCGTGGCGTCGTAAATTATCTAGACGAGGAAACTGCTTCTGGCAAGTTGTGCAAGTGAACATCTTGGTGGTTGACAGAGAGTCTGATGAAACGGCAAGGCCGCTCCCCTTTTATAGCACGCTAGCTGGTGATCTATTTTTAGCACACTCTACCCCAAGTCGAGGATAGAGACTGGTGTACTGGTGTACGACTGAGCCGCATTGCACGCGCGCACATGAAGACCCTCATACATACCCAATGCAGGCGCAGACGCGAAGCGCCCGGATGATAGACACGGACGTCACCGATCCGAAAAGACACGGACTTTACCGAAAAGACACGGACTTTACCGAAAAGACACGGACGTACCCGAAAAGACACGGACGTACACGAAAAGACACGAAGGTGAACGCCATTGTGGGAAACCCCTACAGACAGGTTATTACATGCATTCATATGATGTTCACAGGTTATTCACGCATAATAAAAGGATTGACCTGTAATCTGTGTTGTTGTTGTTGCTCTCTTTTTTGGACTAACCCATCAGAATAGTACGTATCACGGACTACACCCGACGTCTAGGCGCACATGTGTGACATAGTCTATAAAACACGTCTCTCTGGATCCTACACTTTCATTTCTACGGTTGCAGAGCCATGACGGAGATCCAGCCCTATGCGACTCGCATTTTACAGCATGCCACCGTGGTGAATTCACTCACGGGTTACCGAGCAGTGGTCCGGTCCATGTTTGCAGATGGCGACGACAACGAGGGGCGACGCCAGATCCTGAACGAGTTCACAGAAGCGGTCCTCGACAGAGTGCACTCGATGGAGAGGTGTGCCATCACTCACCACTACTGGACTATGACAGCCATCCTTGATGCTCGGGCTATGGACCAGGAGCGCTCACGCCGGAACCAGCGCCGGCTGGTTGGCCTCACACTAGTCTGTGCCCTATTGACCCTGGCGCTATGGCATTGACACTATAAATACGAGGGTCAGACACAGTGTGCATCATTCAACGATCGTCATTGGAGCAAGCATGTCACCCGTCCTACGAGCCATCCTGCCCCTTACACTCCAGGTGGGGTTACACGTCTATGAAGATAAAGTCACCCTCGTGGAAGACCGTGGAGATGTTTGCTGGTCGCCCGCTGAGACCGTATCGAATACGGTGACGCTACCTCGTGACGGCTGGACCAAATTTAAACGGGTGTTGAGCGGCGAGCTCGACGGAAACCTCATCCACATAGACAATGCCATCTACGTATACCGTGCAACCTTCTTCCCACGCCTGGGCCGCTACCAAGACCCTACGCGAGGCTTCACCCTAGTCCCCGATCTGTGGACAGCCTTGGAGAAAGTGGTGCCTATTGTGGACCAGCTGTTTACACCGGACGAGCGATCATCACACCAGTTGGAGTGGGCTCGTGCCCTGAGAGAATCGGCGGCAGA
The DNA here is from genome assembly GCA_036873755.1 of Hanleya hanleyi. Taxonomy (NCBI): domain Eukaryota; kingdom Metazoa; phylum Mollusca; class Polyplacophora; order Lepidopleurida; family Hanleyidae; genus Hanleya; species Hanleya hanleyi. Next base: position 7,056 of record JAVTVY010053256.1, on the reverse strand, counting down.
ACCCCATGAACAACTGTCTAGCCATGAACCCGACGACGATGCCATCGATTACCCGGCTAGACTCAGTCAGCCCGGTGACATCACCACCTGCTCCTTTGATCTCACGGGGTTGTCCCTATAAATACGGGAGACAGTCAACTCTGGTACCATTCACGTACTGACCATGGCGGAGCATATAATACTGGCGTATCTCAGCTTGACCCCCGAGGTTTTCCTGCACGTGTATGCGGATAAGGTCGATATCATGGAGGAGGTGGTGGGAGACATCTGTGATGCGGACCCTACACAACCGTGCCCGGCTCACATTCGTCTGTCCCGAGAGGGCTGGACCAAATTCAAACGGGTGTTGTCTGGTGAACTGGACGGCGATCTCATCCACTTGTGTCACGATGTGTACATCCGACGCGGCCCTTTCTTTGCTCAATTGGCTCGGCTAGATGGGGGTACAGTGCATTTTACCCTTCACCCTGGTCTATGGTCTGCATTGGAACATGCCGTGGTAGATGTGGATGAAGTGCTTATCAAGCGGTCATCAGACGAGTTGGACTGGTCATTTACCATGGACACTGTGCTGCAGAAGCCACGAAGAAAATCAGAAAGAAACTCCGGCCCAAGATATACCCGTTATAAATAAACGATAGAGCCAGGGTGCATCATCATTGTGTCACCATGAAGCGCTGGGAGAAGGTGTTGGATAACTTATACTACAGTCCCGACAGTCCGGCGGCCTATAGTGCATTGTCGGCTCTCTATCGAGCGGCCAAACCCCAGGGGATACAACGTGCCCAAGTCCGAGATTGGTTAAGAAAACAAGACACCTATACCTTACATCGATCTGTCCGTCGCCATTTTCTACGGAACCGGGTCATCGTGGGAGGAATAGATGCCCAGTGGCAAGCGGATTTGGTCGATATGAGCGCCTTTGCCAAACACAACGATGGGAATCGGTATATCTTGACGTGCATCGATATCCTATCCAAGTATGCGTGGGTGGTACCCATCCGGACGAAAACGGGGGCGAATCTCATAGCGGCGTTCAAAGACATCTTCAAGACCGGCCGCAAACCTTTGTATTTGCAAACCGACGAAGGCACGGAATTCCTCAACAGACCGTTCCAACAGTTTCTGAAAGCCCAGAATGTGTTTTTCTTCCATACGTACAACGAGACCAAGGCTTCCGTGGTGGAAAGGTTCAACAGGACATTCAAAGGCCGCATGTATAAATATTTCACCTATAAGAATACAAGGCGGTACATCGATGTTCTCCCGAAACTGGTGAGGGGTTACAATCGAGCCTATCATCGGAGTATAGAGAGAGCCCCCATTACCGTGACCCAACGCAATGAAGCCCAAGTCCGGCGTGTCTTGTACCCCAGGCCATCGCAGCGAACGACGAAGGCGGTGTACAAGGTCGGGGACCCTGTACGGATCAGTAAAGTCAAGGGCAAGTTCGAGAAAAGTTACTTGCCCAACTGGAGCGATGAGCACTTCCTGATTAAACGGCGCCTACCCCGACAGCGGCGAGTCTATGAACTGGAAGATCTCCAAGGGGAAACGTTGCTGGGGACGTTTTACGAGACGGAATTACAGCCTGTTGTAAAAACACAGCAAGACTACTACACGGTGGAGCAGATTTTGAAAACGGAACGTCGACGTGGCAAACTGTTTCATTTCGTAAAATGGCAAGGTTGGCCCAGTTCCTTCAATTCCTGGGTCGCTGCCAACCAGGTGAAACGACTATAAAGCCAGACACCACTGTCGTCATCCTTCATTCCACGTCCGACCACAGTGCTATGGACAAACAGCAGCTGCCTCTGAAGACAGCGTCTCCCAAAACGCGCAAAGCGCAAGTGATTTTTGTGGTGATAGTGCTAACCCTGCTGAGTGTGTTGTACGGAGGTGTGTTTTACGACGTAGCCTATGTCAGCACGTTACTTAACCAACTGAAAACACCAGCCACCAGCGAAACCGGGCTACAGAGAGCACCAGTCGTATCGAGCCCAGTCACCACCACCACACCCCGTGTACAAGCCACGTCGAGCTCCACACCAAGCTCTACACCTACACCAAGAACACCCACTACGTCTCAAGACCCACCGGATTTCATCCCTCACAGTGAACCGACAACGACGACCCACGTTGTACCCACCCCATCATCATCCCTGACAGTGTACAGACAACGACGACCGACGTTGTACCCACCACCACTCCAGTTCACTCGTACCAAATTTACAAGAGCGGGTTACCACGACAACGGATACACCTCGAACCATGGACCCCCGTTGGCAGCATCCCTTCACGTGTCTCATCGCAGGACCGACGGGTTCCGGCAAAACGCACTTCGTCCGGAAGCTCCTTCAGCACGCCGACAGCATGATCACCCCACCCATTGCCCGAGTCGTGTGGTGTTACGGAGAATGGCAGGCAGCGTTTGCAGCAATGCCCCACATCACGTTCGTGGAAGGCCTACCCAACCTGGCCGATTTGGAACCTGACACCTTGGTGGTTCTGGATGATCTCATGGCGGAGACGGATGCGCGGGTCACCCAACTCTTTACCAAAGGCAGCCATCATCGACGGCTCAGCATCATCTACATTGTGCAGAATCTGTTCAGTAAAAACAAAGAACATCGGAACATCAGCTTAAATGCCCACTACCTGGTGGTCTTCAAAAACCCGAGAGATACCACTCAACTGCTGCACCTGGCGAGACAGATATATCCCGGCCGCACACCGTTTGCGTTGGAAGCCTTTAAAGATGCGACAACTCCTCAGCACGGGTATATGCTCTTCGACCTCAAGCAAGCCACCCCCGACCACCTTCGACTACGGACCGGCATCTTTCCCGGAGAGACCCACCACGTGTACTTGCAAAAATAATGTAAACACACCCACAGTGGCTCCCCCAGCTGGGATGTGTGTGTGTTTGATGATGGAGATAATAAAAAGAATGAATACCACAGCGGGGTTGACTTTGTCTCTGAGGTGGATAAAAAGAGCAGAGTTGTGGGTTCTGGCATTAGTTGTACATGATGTCTGCGCGAGTACGGAAGCACGCTCCCACGCTCCGTGTATTGAAGACGGCCCACCCGAGTTGGTCCGAACCATTGTACGCGGTGCGGACCCTGACCTTGTACGCTGTCTGTGCGAGATCGGGTACAATCTGTTAAAAGGCAACGTACCGCTCACTCCGGCTCAGAAGACCAAGTTGGCCAAGCATAAGACAGGTCTCCGAACCCTAGTCCAGAAGCGGGTCGCTCAAACACAAAAGAAAAAGGTGTTACAGAAAGGCGGCTTCCTCGGGGCCATCTTAGCACCGTTGGCCGCTTCCGTGTTGGGTCCAGTATTGGGTGGACTCTTCGGCCGACAATGAACCACACGAAAAAAATGGTCCTCGTCGAACCACGGTTGCTTCAAAACCTCCAATCGCCCTACCATGTCCCACCTACGGTGAAGACCATAAACACCCTCGATGGAGAGATGCAACAGATCTTACAGAGACCGGGGTTAAGCGACAGTGAGAAAGTAGAACGGTAAAATGAGACGCTTCAACGGTACATGACGTACATGGACCAATACAAAACCCTCTCTACCCCACCACCACCACCACCACCACCACGTGACAGACCGCCGACCTCAGCACCGCTCCAACAGCCGCCATTACCAGGGGTACCACCCACAGCCCCACAGTGGGTGGAAGACGAAGTGCTGAAGAGTGTACCTGCCTCGTTCAAGAAACAAGCTGGCCTGGTATTACAACGGATGAAACAGAATCCTAACATGACTTGGAATGATAAAGGCGAACTCCTGGTACAGAATCAGGTGGTCCCGGGGACCCACATGACGGATTTAGTGAATGATCTGATGCGTCAACGCAGGTCGCACACCGATCCTCGAGGATGGGAGGTCTTCGCTCAAGGCTTGAAAGACATGCATGTACCACAGGAATTGGTGGGGAACCCCCACCGCTGGGCCTTTATGCAGCGTGACTCACCGACTCGTGCACCACGACTCTCACCACAACCTTCTTGGGAATCCGACTGGGAACCGGAGTCACCCCCCAAAACACCACCACCACAACGGGCACCTTCTTTTCAAACCTTTAAAAAACCACCCTCGATCAGGACACCCCACATCTCCAGAGCCGTGACACGTAGCAAGTCAACGCGACGAACACGACGCCGGACACAACCGCCCAAGGCCTGGAACACCTACTAAAACCAACAGCAGCAGCAGGACAGCTCAGGCGCCATGTTTTACCTCACCCTACCCAGTAACAGTTCGCTGGATGTGTTTCCTGACAACACCGTGGCCAAGTATGTGACTCAATTACCACAACCGTTACATTTACCTGGGCGCTGGGAATGTGGCCTCGTGGATATCCAGTACCCTTACTCATGGTACAACGTGCGAGCCAATGAAGTGTGGGACGAGGTGACCTACGAAGGCAAAAACACCCGACTCACCCTGCCCGAAGGCCAATACGATACCCCCAAGGAGTTCATGGGTGGGCTGACAAGACTGTTGCATTATAAGGCTCTACGGGAGGTCACGAATACTTCAAAACCCATCAAATCCTTTCCCTTCAAGAATCACGTGGACTTCGATTACAACGCACACAACGACAAGGCACAGCTTATCGTCACCGGCAAGGCGAGTGTCGTACTGAGTCCTATCCTACAGCAAATGCTGGGTTTCGATCTAAAGACGTTCGCTGGTCCCACCGAACACCATGGCGAGATCCCGATGGATATGAAGTCGGGTATGTACGGACTCTACGTCTACTCGGACGTGGTGGACAACCACATCGTGGGCGATATCAACACACCTCTGTTACGGGTAGTCCCCATTAAAAAGACGTATGGAGATCAAGTCACCCACAGTTTCACCCACATGCTCTACTTGCCCGTACGACAAACCGACATCAACACGATCACGGTGGATATAAGAGATGACACGGGACGACCGGTGGCATTCGAACGCGGAAAGTGGTGCTGACACTTCATTTTCGACAAGCACGTGCTCCCCACTTTGCATAATGAAAGTACCTTACGAGTGCGATGCACGCAGCTATATGGACTATTATGCCCAACAGGCCGGGGGTGGCTTTCCGGTCTTTAGCGGTGCACGCATGCAACGAGGACATGGGCTAGGGAGCATACTCGGCAGCATCGTCAAAACGTTCCTGCCCTTGGTGACGCGTGGGGTGAAAGCAATGGGTAAACAAGCGGTACGCAGTGGACTGCAAGTGGCCGGTGATGTCTTGGGGGGTACGGCACCCAAAGAAGCCTTGAAACGGCGGGCCAAAGAAGCGGGAGGCGTCTTGGTGGCCAAAGCACAACGCACCGTAGGGAATAAAAGAGCTGCCCCACCGAGACCACGCACCAGTCGACGACCGACCCAGCGACGACGCACATCGAAGAAGACAAAGGATATCTTTTCTTAAACATGTCCTTGATCCACGCCGAGTCCTGCCCCTCCACCAACAGTGAATTTGATTTGTGGACCGTGCCGCCCACACAGACCAGTGCCGACCAAGGATTATAGGTGAAGCATCTCCCGCTCTCCAGCATCAACGAAACCGGGCCCATCGAGTTCACCATCAGTAATGCCGATACGGCCTATGTGGATTTAGCCCATACATACTTGTATGTGAAAGCCAAGGTGGTCAATGGAGCTGGCACCAGAATCGTTGACCAAGCAACGGTGGGCCCGACGAATCTCTGGCTGCACTCGATGTTTCAACAGGTGGATATTTTTCTCAGCGACAAACTCATCAGTGACTCCACCAACACGTACCCCTATCGAGCCTACATCGAGACACTGTTGTCGTATGGCCGAGAGGCTAAAAAATCTCAGCTGACAGCCGGTTTATTCTACCAGGACACACCCGAGCACATGGACACGGTGGACAATGTGGGATATAACAAACGGAAGGCTTTCACTGCGAACAATACCTCGGTGGATATGATGGGTCGACTGCACACAGACATGTTCATGCAAGACCGGTACCTCTTGAACAAGATCCCCATCAAAATCCGACTGATACGGGCGCCTCCGACCTTCGCCTTGATGGCCACTAACGTAGAGGGGCATGCAGCGGACTATAAGATTGTCATCCAAGAGGCAGTGCTGTATGTCCGAAAAGTGAAACCGAATCCAGCCGCTCAATTGGGACACATGAAAGCCTTGGAAACAAAACCAGCCCAGTACCCTATCCGACGTGTACGAACCAAAGTGTTCTCTGTGCCTGCTGGAAATATGGGCGCCAACAAAGAAAACCTGTTCCTGGGGGAACTACCCAAGCGATTGATCCTGGCCTGTGTGGAAAATACCAGTTTCAGCGGAGCCTACCCAGAGAATCCGTTTGACTTTCAACATTTCGGCATCGATTTTGTGGCCCTGCATGTGGATAGACAACAGGTGCCAGCCACGGCCTTAACACCGAACTTTGGGCGCAGGAATTTCATTCGAGCCTATCAGAGCCTGTTTACAGCCACCGGTCAAATCAACCAGGACGAAGGGAATTTCATCAGTCGGGAGCACTACGCGAACGGATACACGTTGTTCTGTTTCGATCTGACCCCCACCTTAGAGAACGACCATCAGCTGACCCTGGCCAAGCAAGGCAATTTACGGGTGGAAATCCACTTTGCACGAGCCCTGGCGACCACTGTCAATGCGATCTGCTACGCCGAGTTTGACAACATCATTCAAGTGGACAAGGCGCGCAACGTCCTGTGTGACTTCTCCACCTAACATGGATACAGACCAGATAACCACCGTGCTGGAGAATGACCCAGGGACACGTATGGTCTTTCAAGGGGTGTTCGCCTGAGATGTGTTCCCATTAGACCGTGTGTATCCTGCTGCATACGTTCTCAACACGGACCCGATGGATCGGCCCGGTGAACATTGGGTGGCCGTGTACTTGACAGAACAGCAGGGCGAATACTTTGACCTGTACGGCCTGCCACCCCTCCATCCCGATTTAACAGACTTCATGGATCAAGGCACAGAGACGTGGTGTTGGAACAGTCCAACGTTGCAAAGCCT
>JAVTVY010053255.1:0-26210 GCA_036873755.1 Hanleya hanleyi | reverse complement strand
CCATATGAGTATCTAGATTTATAGCACGTGCAAGCTAAAGCCTGATGTCTTTTCGTTATTTTTTGATTTGGGACACAGGATTGCTATGCCGATTAGGAGAATCGACTCCATCATCAAAGAATGGTCTATTTTAGGGCATATCTGACTGTACACCAGCTGTGTTTGTCCCTTTAAGTATGGCTTATTGTTCAAGTAACTGAAATATTTAAGCCTCAAAGTCGTCCTGTTTGATTGGGAGAAGAATTTCAAACAAAATCACTATTCATTTTACAACGATCTCTACCATGAGTTTGTTATATGCATGTTTTTCTGTGTTGAAGTTGACAACGATCTCTATCAGCGCTTACAGTGTTGGGATAGGCCTACTCTGGGAGATTTATAAGCTGAAACCAATGGGTCTACAAGGGAAATCAATAGAGACAAAATCATATTACCATGTTAGGTCGATCCCGCTCTCTAAAATGGAGATAAAAGCGGTCGTTTGCTAAAAGTAACTTGTTATTCATCTAATTTAATAGGCCAAATATCTGTCACGCTACTGAAACAACATTGACTGGTTCTTAAATGGCATATTAATTAAAGGACGTGGAACAATAGATAGATTAATGCGCCTGAAGTTTTGGAGCATTGGTTTCGAAGGAATCAAAGTTATTGAGCAAAAACGCCCCTTTTTCCTCCATTTTATAGAGCGGAGTAGTATATAATGCCCGATCTGAGCCTCATTGACCTCAGAAATTTGCATAATTTGAGGAGGAAATAAGGAGGTGACAGCCAATCAGAAGCGAGTAAAATTTGACCTCAGAAATTTGCATATGACGTCACTGGCTCGGCGTGTGGGAGGTGGTGGTGGGTTCAAAATGGCGGGTTGTGGGTGGTGGTGGTGGTGGTGGGTTCAAAATGGCGGCCTGTGGGTGGTGGTGGGTTCAAAATGGCGGCCTGTGGGTGGTGGTGGTGGTGGTGGGTTCAAAATGGCGGATTGTGGGTGGCGGTGGTGGTGGTGGGTTTAAAATGGCGGCTTGTGGGTGGTGGTGGTGGTTGTGGGTTTAAAATGGCGGCTTGTGGGAGGTGGTGGTGGTGGTGGGTTTAGAATGGCGGCCTGTGGGCGGTAGGGAGGTCACAGGGAGAAAAAACCCTCACATTACCCTCAAAAAAACCTCCAAGCCATATAATAGTAATAAACATAATCTATAGGTGTTGTACCATGTTAATAGGATCAGTCTAGCATCTGTACCACCCTAGGGTCGAGCGTTTATTGTCCCGTGTATCTCCGCAGAAAATCAGCAAACAAAATGGCGGCTCCAGGATGGTGTGGGGACGCCCTTTCCACATCACGGCGTCGATCCTAACCATAGCGCCATCTGCACACACTGACGCAAGGGAGACAACTCGTGTGGACCAAGGGTATGGAAATAGCCGTTGGAGCTTAGGGAGTTACTACTCGGTCCAGTGGGGTCGTAGAGTGAGGTATCAATGTGAAGGCTAGGTGTGAGGGGGCATCTGATGGGCTGGCTGTGGTGTTGAACCAGCGTCAGCTCTGGCACATGCGCGGCCCAAGCGTATGGAAATAGCCGTGCCGGAGCTAGGGAGTTACTACTGGTCCAGTGGGGTCGAGTGAGGTATCAAAGTGAAGCTTATGTGAGGGGGGCATCTGATGGCTGGTGTGGGTTGAAATAGCGGCATTCTGCGCATGCGCGGTGGCCAAAGGGTATGGAAATAGCCGTGTTGGAGTTAGGGGAGCCACTAATGGTCGAATGGGGTCGAGTGAGGTATCAAAGTGAAGCATTCGTGAAGGGGCATCTGACTGGACTAGCGGCTTGGGCGTTGAGTCATCAATGTCGGATCTGTATTATGCAATCGGATAGCGGTTGTCGTGAAAAAAACAACAAGTTTAGCAATGTTTATATAGTTTATTACCCCCAATGTTACATCATACCCAGGCTGGGGGAGCCGCCCTGGGTATGTTTAGTATGTTCACAGCAAAACAAATTGAAATATCAAACACCATGTTTTATTATTTAACACATTGTCACATTAGGTACAAGGGTTTACTGAGCTCAAGTCAGCGAGCAGCATGTAGACAGAGAGTGTGTGTACGGCATGATATTCATCAGTGCACGGGTGACGCATTCAACCGATGGGGGTGATCGGTCAGCTTGGTCAGGAAAAACGTGACATTGGTTACCCTCTCTACCACCCATTGAATGTTGGGGCGTTGACGATGCGCCCATCTCAAGGCATCCACGGTGTCCAGTATCTCCAGCATCGTCTCTAGTGACCCCCAGTTAATGATGGTGACCGGCTGGTCAAACACATGGTTGTTGGCACTGGGATAATAATACTGTAACTGGTCCGTCTTTTTGTGACGTAAGATGTACCCGAAAGCGACATTCAATTTAAAGACCGTAGTTTGATCGTTGAAGATGGCTTCCACGTAGCTGCGTAGACAGGTGCGGTTGGTCAGTGGGAAATTGTAGATATCTTGAGGGTGGAAACAGTACCGTGTCATGGACCAATGGCGCCGATCGATGTCACTGATTGGATGGTTGTCCTGTAAGAGATCGCTAGGAACATTTATGGGCTCCACCAGAAACTGTTCGATGTTGTCAGGACTCGAAACCGTAACGCTGGGGTCCAGCTGGATATTCAGGCTCTTCAGAACTGTGGGTATAGGCGGGCTCTCCTTCATCGCATCACAAGTGGCGTTCGTCTCCCCGGGCTTATCTTCACTGGGTCTGACCTTCCGTGGCTCCTCTTCAGTAGGAGGTTGTCGTTCATGCTCATGGGCATGAATCAAACGTTGGTGACGCAGCAACTGACTGGTCAGTTTGAAAAGCCTTCCACAATCCTCGCATGGACGCTTGGGTGGCCCATGAATTGAGCGTTCGTGGCGCAGTAAATCATCCTCCCGATTAAATGACCGTGCGCAGGTTATACAAGTATACCGTGCATCGTTGTGGGTGGAGGCCTCGTGGCGTCGTAAATTAGCTAGACGAGTAAACTGCTTCTGGCAAGTTGTGCAAGTGAACATCTTGGTGGTTGACAGAGAGTCTGATGAAACGGCAAGGCCGCTCCCCTTTTATAGCACGCTAGATGGTGATATATTTTTAGCACACTCTACCCCAAGTCGAGGATCGAGACTGGTGTACTGGTGTACGACTGAGCCGCATTGCGCAGACGCGAAGTACCCGGATGATAGACACGGACGTCACCGATCCGAAAAGACACGGACTTTACCGAAAAGACACGGACTTTAACGAAAAGACACGGACGTACCCGAAAAGACACGAAAGTGAACGCCATTGTGGGAAACCCCCACAGACAGGTCAGTACATGCATTCCTATGATGTTCACGCATAATAAAAAGGATTGACCTGTAATCTGTGTTGTTGTTGTTGCTCCATTTTTTGGACTAACCCATCAGAATAGTACGTATCACGGACTACACCCGTAGAGCTACATCTGGTCTATAAAACACGTCCCTCTGGATCCCACACCTTCATTTCTACGGCTGCAGAGCCATGGCGGAGATCCAGCCCCATGCGACTCGCATTTTACAGCATGCCACCGTGGTGAATTCATTCACGGGTTACCGAGCAGTGGTCCGGTCCATGTTTGCAGATGGCGACGACAACGAGGGATGACGCCAGATCCTGAACGAGTTCACAGAAGCGGTCCTCCACAGAGTGCACTCGATGGAGAGGCGTGCCATCACTCACCACTACTGGACTATGACAGCCATCCTTGATGCTCGGGCTATGGACCAGGAGCGCTCACGCCGGAACCAGCGCCGGTTGGTTGGCCTCATACTAGTCTGTGCCCTATTGACCCTGGCGCTGTGGTATTGACACTATAAATACGAGGGTCAGACAGAGTGTGTGTCATTCACCGTTCGACATTTGGAGCAAGCATGTCATCCGACCTACGAGCCATCCTGCCCCTTACACCCCAGGTGGGGTTACACGTCTATGAAGATAAAGTCACCCTGGTGGAAGACCGTGGAACTATTTGCTGGTCGCCGTATCGAATCGAATACGGTGACACTACCTCGTGACGGCTGGACCAAATTTAAACGGATGTTGAGCGGTGAGCTCGACGGACACCTCATCCACATAGACAATGCCATCTACGTATACCGTACCACCTTCTTCCTACGCCTGGGCCGCTACCAAGACCCTACGCGAGGCTTCACCCTAGACCCCGATCTGTGGACAGACTTGGAGAAAGTGGTGTCTATCGTGGACCAGCTGTTTACACCGGACGAGCGGTCATCAGACGAGTTGGAGTGGGCTCGTGCCCTGAGAGAAGCGGCGGCAGAACCCCATGAACAACTACATGAACCCGACGACGACGATGCCATTGATTGACCATGGCGGAGCATATGATACTGGCGTATCTCAGCTTGACCCCCGAGGTTTTCTAGCACATGTATGCGGATAAGGTCGATATCATGGAGGAGGTGGGAGACATCTGTGATGCGGACCCTACACAACCGTGCCCGGCTCACATTCGTCTGTCCCGGGAGGGCTGGACCAAATTCAAACGGGTGTTGTCTGGTGAACTGGACGGCGACCTCATCCACTTGTGTCACGATGCGTACATCCGACGCGGCCCTTTCTTTGCTCAATTGGCTCGGCTAGATGGGGGTACAGTGCATTTTACCCTTCACCCTGATTTATGGTCTGCATTGGAAGATGCCGTGGTAGATGTGGATGAAGTGCTTATCAAGCGGTCATCAGACGAGTTGGACTGGTCATTGACCATGGACACTGTGAAAGCCAATGAAGAAAATCAGAAAGAAACTCCGACCCAAGATATACCCGTTATAAATAAACGATAGAGCCAGGGTCCATCATCATTGTGTCACCATGAAGCGCTGGGAGAAGGTGTTGGATAACTTATACTACAGTCCCGACAGTCCGGTGGCCTATAGTGCATTGTCGGCTCTCTATCGAGCGGCCAAACCCCAGGGGATACAACGTGCCCAAGTCCGAGATTGGTTAAGAAAACAAGACACCTATACCTTACATCGATCTGTCCGTCGCCATTTTCTACGGAACCGCGTCATCGTGGGATGAATAGATGCCCAGTGGCAAGCGGATTTGGTCGATATGAGCGCCTTTGCCAAACTCAACGATGGGAATCGGTATATCTTGACGTGCATCGATATCCTATCCAAGTATGCGTGGGTGGTACCCATCCGGACGAAAACGGGGGCGAATCTCATAGCGGTGTTCAAAGACATCTTCAAGACCGGGCGCAAACCTTTGTATTTGCAAACCGACGAAGGCACGGAATTCCTCAACAGACCGTTCCAACAGTTTCTGAAAGCCCAGAAGGTGTTTTTCTTCCATACGTACAACGAAACCAAGGCTTCCGTGATGGAAAGGTTCAACAGGACATTCAAAGGCCGTATGTATAAATATTTCACCTATAGGAATACAAGGCGGTACATCGATGTTCTCCCGAAACGGGTGAGGGGTTACAATCGAGCCTATCATCGGAGTATAGAGAGAGCGCCCATTACCGTGACCCAACGCAATGAAGCCCATGTCCGGCGTGTCTTGTACCCCAGGCCATCGCAGCGAACGACGAAGGCGGTGTACAAGGTCGTGGACCCTGTACGGATCAGTAAAGTCAAGGGCAAGTTCGAGAAAAGTTACTTGCCCAACTGGAGCGATGAACACTTCCTGATTAAACGGCGCCTACCCCGACAGCAGCGAGTCTATGAACTGGAAGATCTTCAAGGGGAACCGTTGTTAGGGACGTTTTACGAGACGGAATTACAGCCTGTCGTAAAAACACAGCAAGACTACTACACGGTGAAGCAGATTTTGAAAACGGAACGTCGACGTGGCAAACTGTTTCATTTCGTGAAATGGCAAGGTTGGCCCAGTTCCTTCAATTTCTGGGTCGCGGCCAACCAGGTGAAACGACTATAAAGCCAGACACCACTGCCGTCCTCCTTCATTCCACGTCCGACCACAGTGCTATGGACCAACAGCAGCTGCCTCTGAAGACAGCGTCTCGCAAAACGCGCAAAACGCAAGTGGTCTTTGGGGTGATAGTGCTAACCCTGCTGAGTTTGTTGTACGGAGGTGTGTTTTACGACGTAGCCTATGTCAGCACGTTACACAGTAAAAAATAATTTTCTTGCAAATTTCTTGAAATTTCTTAGATTTTCTTGAATTTCTTAAATAAGAAAAATACATTATTCCCTCTGTGATACAATGTTTAGGAAGTTCCGAACAATAATTATTATGACGTTTTGGGGGATATTTTCTGGCAGTTATTGGGCATTTCCAAAGTTTATAAATCTGTTTCAATTTTTGTCTTGTCAGTAAGATATGATTTTTTTCTCAAACGAGAAAAATAAGAAAAACCTTCAAATTTCTTGAAATGGGAGACTGACAAGAATTATTATCTTAAATTTTCTCAAAATTTTAAGAAATTGTAAGAAAATAATTCTTGTCAGTCTCCCATTTCAAGAAATTGAAAGGTTTTTCTTATTTTTTCTCGTTTGAGAAAAAAATCATATCTTACTGACAAGACAAAAATTGAAACAGATTTCTAAAGTTTGGAAATGCCCAATAACTGCCAGAAACTATCCCCCAAAACGTCATAATAATTATTGTTCGGAACTTTCTAAACATTGTATCACAGAGGGAATAATGTATTTTTCTTATTTAAGAAATTCAAGAAAATCTAAGAAATTTCAAGAAATTTGCAAGAAAATTATTTTTTACTGTGTACTTAACCAACTGAGAACACCAGCCACCAGCGAAACCGGTCTACAGAGAGCACCAGTCTTATCGAGCCCAGTCACCACCACCACACCCCGTTTACAAGCCACGTCGAGCTCCACACCTACACCAAGAACACGCACTACGTCTCAAGACCCACCGGATTTCATCCCTCACAGTGAACAGACAACGACCACCGACGTTGTACCCACCCCCATCATCATCCCTGACAGTGTACAGACAACGACGACCGACGTTGTACCCACCACCACTCCAGCTCACTCGTACCAAATTTACAAGAGCGGGTTACCACGACAACGGATACACCCCGAACCATGGACCCCCGTTGGCAGCATCCCTTCACGTGTCTCATCGCAGGACCCACGGGTTCCGGCAAAACGCACTTCGTCAGGAAGCTCCTTCAACACGCCGACAGCATGATCACCCCACCCATTGCCCGAGTCGTGTGGTGTTACGGAGAATGGCAGGCAGCATATGCAGCAATGCCCCATATCACGTTCGTGGAAGGCCTACCCAATCTGGCCGATTTGGAACCCGACACCTTGGTGGTTCTGGATGATCTCATGGTGGAGACGGATGCGCGGGTCACCCAACTCTTTACCAAAGGCAGCCACCATCGACGGCTCAGCATCATCTACATTGTGCAGAATCTGTTCAGTAAAAACAAAGAACATCGAAACATCAGCTTAAATGCCCACTACCCGTGGTCTTCAAAAACCCGAGAGATACCACTCAACTGCTGCACCTGGCGAGACAGATATATCCCGGCCGCACACCGTTTGCGTTGGAAGCCTTTAAAGATGCGACAACCCCTCAGCACGGGTATATGCTCTTCGACCTCAAGCAAGCCACCCCCGACCACCTTCGACTACCAGCTGGGATGTGTGTGTGTTTGATGATGGGGATAATAAAAAGAATGAATACCACAGCAGGGTTATGTTCTCTGAGGTAGATAAAAAGTGCAGAGTTGTGGGTTCTGGCATTAGTTGCACATGATGTCTGCGCGAGTACGGAAGCACGCTCCCACGCTCCGTGTATTGAAGACGGCCCCCCCCCCCCCGAGTTGGTCCGAACCATTGTACGCGGTGCGGACCCTGACCTTGTACGCTGTCTGTGCGAGATCGGGTACAACCTGTTAAAAGGCAACGTACCACTGACTCCGGCTCAGAATACCAAGTTGGCCAAGCATAAGACAGGTCTCCGAACCCTAGTCCACAAGCGGGTCCCTCAAACACAAAAGAAAAAGGTGTTACAGAAAGGCGGCTTTCTCGGGGCCATCTTAGCACCGTTGGCCGCTTCCGTGTTGGGTCCAGTATTGGGTGGACTCTTCGGCCGACAATTAACCACACGAAAAAAATTGTCCTCGTCGAACCACGATTCCTTCAAAACCTCCAATCGCCCTACTCTGTCCCACCTACAGTGAAGACCATAAACACCCTCGATGGAGAGATGCAACAGATCTTACAGAGACCGGGGTTAAGCGACAGTGAGAAAGTACAACGGTACAATGAGACGCTTCAACGGTACATGACGTACATGGACCAATACAAAACTCGCTCTACCCCAGCAACAGCACCACCACCACCACCACCACCACCACCACGTGACAGACCGCCGACCTCAGCACCGTTCCAACAGCCGGGGGGGGTAGCCCCCACAGCCCCACAGTGGGTGGAAGACGAAGTGCTGAAGAGTGTACCTGCATCGTTCAAGAAACAAGCTGGCCTGGTATTACAACGGATGAAACAGAATCCTACCATGACTTGGAATGATAAAGGCGAACTCCTGGTACAGAATCAGGTGGTCCCCGGGACCCACATGACGGATTTAGTGAATGACCTGATGCGTCAACGCAGGTCGCACACCGATCCTCGAGGATGGGAGGTCTTCGCTCAAGGCTTGAAAGACATGCATGTACCACAGGAATTGGTGGGGAACCCCCACCGCTGGGCCTTATGCAGCAAACCCAGCAATCGCCGAGTCGTGCACCACGACTCTCACCACAACCTTCTTGGGAAGCCGACTGGGAACCGGAGTCACCCCCCAAAACTCCACCACCATCACAACGGGCACCTTCTTTTCAGACCTTTAAAAAACCACCCTCGATCAGGACACCCCACATCTCCAGAGCCGTGACACGGAGCAAGTCAACGCGACGAACACGACGCCGGACACAACCGCCCAAGGCCTGGAACACCTATTAAAACCAACAGCAGCAGCAGGACAGCTCAGTCGCCATGTTTTACCTCACCCTACCCAGTAACAGTTCGCTGGATGTGTTCCCTGACAACACCGTGGCCAAGTATGTGACTCAATTACCACAACCGTTACATTTACCTGGCCGGTGGGAATGTGGACTGGTGGATATTCAGTACCCTTACTCATGGTACAACGTGCGAGCCAATGAAGTGTGGTACGAGGTGACCTACGAAGGCAAAAACACCTGACTCACCCTGCCCGAAGGCCAATACGATACCCCCAAGGAGTTCATGGGTGGGCTGACAAGACTGTTGCATTATAAGGCTCTACGGGAGGTCACGAATACTTCAAAACCCATCAAATCCTATCCCTTCAAGAATCACGTGGAATCACGATTACAACGCACACAACGACAAGGCAGAGCTTATCGTCTCCGGCAAGGCGAGTGTCGTACTGAGTCCTATCCTACAGCAAATGCTGGGTTTCGATCTAAAGACGTTCGCTGGTCCCACCGAACATCATGGCGAGATGCCGATGGATATGAAGTCGGGTATGTACGGACTCTACGTCTACTCGGACGTGGTGGACAACCACATCGTGGGCGATATCAACACACCTCTGTTACGGGTAGTCCCCATTAAAAAGACGTATGGAGGTCAAGTCACCCACAGTTTCACCCACATGCTCTACTTGCCCGTACGACAAACTGACATCAACACGATCACGGTGGATATAAGAGATGACACGGGACGACCGGTGGCATTCGAACGAGGAAAAGTGGTGCTGACACTTCATTTTCGACAGCACGTGCTCCCCACTTTGCATAATGAAAGTACCTTACGAGTGCGATGCACGCAGCTATGCCGACTATTATGCCCAACAGGCCGGGGGTGGCTTTCCGGTCTTTAGCGGTGCACGCATGCAACGAGGACATGGGCTAGAGAGCATACTCGGCAGCATCGTCAAAACGTTCCTGCCCTTGGTGACGCGTGGGGTGAAAGCAATGGGTAAACAAGCGGTACGCAGTGGACTGCAAGTGGCCGGTGATGTCTTGGGGGTACGGCACCCAAAGAAGCCTTGAAACGGCGGGCCAAAGAAGCGGGAGGCGTCTTGGTGGCCAAAGCACAACGCACCGTAGGGAATAAAAGAGCTGCCCCACCGAGACCACGCACCAGTCGACGACCGACCCAGCGACGACGCACATCGAAGAAGACAAAGGATATCTTTTCTTAAAACATGTCCTTGATCCACGCCGAGTCCTGCCCCTCCACCAACAGTGAATTTGATTTGTG
This sequence comes from Hanleya hanleyi, assembly GCA_036873755.1. Classification (NCBI taxonomy): domain Eukaryota; kingdom Metazoa; phylum Mollusca; class Polyplacophora; order Lepidopleurida; family Hanleyidae; genus Hanleya; species Hanleya hanleyi. The sequence goes on along the minus strand of JAVTVY010053255.1, from coordinate 15,958 downwards.
GACGGTGCCGCCCACACAGACCAGTGCCGAACAAGGATTATGGGTGGAGCATCTCCCGCTCTCCAGCATCAACGAAACCGGGCCCATCGAGTTCACCATCAGTAATGCGGATACGGCCTATGTGGATTTAGCCCATACCTACTTGTATGTGAAAGCCAAGGTGGTCAGTGGGGATGGCACCAGAATCGTCCATGCTGCAACGGTGGGCCCGACGAATCTCTGGCTGCACTCGATGTTTCAACAGGTGGATATTTTTCTCAGCGACAAACTCATCAGTGACTCCACCAACACGTACCTGTACCGAGCCTACATCGAGACACTGTTGTCGTATGGCCGAGAGGCTAAAAAGTCTCAGCTGACAGCCGGTTTATTCTACCAGGACACACCCGAGCACATGGACACGGTGGACAATGTGGGATATAACAAACGGAAGGCTTTCACTGCGAACAGTGCCTCGGTGGATATGATGGGTCGACTGCACACAGACATGTTCATGCAAGACCGGTACCTCTTGAACAAGATCCCCATCAAAATCCGACTGATACGGGCGCCTCCGACCTTCGCCTTGATGGCCACTAACGTAGACGGGCATGCAGCGGACTATAAGATTGTCATCCAAGAGGCAGTGCTGTATGTCCGAAAAGTGAAACCGAATCCAGCCGTTCAATTGGGACACATGAAAGCCTTGGAAACAAAACCAGCCCAGTACCCTATCCGACGTGTACAAACCAAAGTGTTCTCTGTGCCTGCTGGAAATATGGGCGCCAACAAAGAAAACCTGTTCCTGGGGGAACTACCCAAGCGATTGATCCTGGCCTGCGTGGAAAATACCAGTTTCAGCGGAGCCTACCCAGAGAATCCGTTTGACTTTCAACATTTCGGCATCAATTTTGTGGCCCTGCATGTGGATGGACAACAGGTGCCAGCCACGGCCTTAACACCGAACTTTGGGCGCGCGAATTTCATTCGAGCCTATCAGCCTGTTTACAGCCACGGTCAAATCAACCAGGACGAAGGGAATTTCATCAGTCGGGAGGACTACGGGAACGGATACACGTTGTTCTGTTTCGATCTGACCCCCACCTTAGAGAACGACCATCAGCTGGCCCTGACCAAGCAAGGGAATTTACGGTTGGAAATCCACTTTGCACGAGCCCTGGCGACCACCGTCAATGTGATCTGCCACGCCGAGTTTGACAACATCATTCAAGTGGACAAGGCGCGCAACGTCCTGTGTGACTTCTCCACCTAACATGGATACAGACCAGATAACCACCGTGCTGGAGAATGACCCAGAGACACGCATGGTCTTTCAAGGGGTGTTCGCCCGAGATGTGTTCCCATTAGACCGTATGTATCCTGCTGCTTACGTTCTCAACACGGACCCGATGGATCGGCCCGGTGAACATTGGGTGGGCGTGTACTTGACAGAACAGCAGGGCGAATACTTTGACCCGTACGGCCTGCCACCCCTCCATCCCGATTTAACAGACTTCATGGATCAAGGCACAGAGACGTGGTGTTGGAACAGTCAAACGTTGCAAAGCCTGACCAGTAGCGTGTGCGGACAATATTGCTTGTTTTACCTGTACCATCGATGCCGGGGAAGACCCTTATCTACCATCGTACAGATGTTTGACGAGTACCCCAAGGCCGAGGACCGCGATGTACTCGTCTATGACTGGGCCGCCCATCATTTCAATGTACGAGTCCTCTTCTGGGCCTAAGTTAATTACAAGCCCCTTGTTCTGGGCTTAAGTTAATTACAAGCCCATTGTGCTGGGCTTAAGTTTACAAGCCCCCTGTTCTGGGCTTCAGTTAATTACAAGCCCCTTGTTCTGGGCTTCAGTTTTCACGTGGTTGTTCTCACGTTGTTGTTGTTACTGAATAAAAAAACAAAATGAGATCTCACCAAAAAAACCCTGTCTTGTGTGTTTTATTCAGATGGGGGAAAGAGTTAAGCTAGTTGATTAGGACAATCCGGTGCGAGGTATGAGATGTGACAGTTTTGAATTTCATCGCGGGACAAACTGCTTTGATGTCCATCTGAAATAGACATCGGAAGTCAAAAAGCCGCAGGCTTGGGATAACCACATGTTATTCCAAACACGCCCGGGGATGTACAAGATTGTATAAAAAGGCATCGACTCATTCAAATCACCAAAAATGTCCAGGTAAACCTGCGAGGATTTAGGATTTACCTGGACTTGTGAAGATGCCCACCCTGTGGTCACTACAAAAAAAACTCACTCATGGATAGGTTCATTGTCATCAAGAGGTCCATCAGCATCAACAAAGTCTCGCAAGGAAACTTCAAGAACATCTCTATTTAGACAATTTGCAATGAACCCCGTATGGAATGTCACACACACTACTGCCTCTTCTTCTGCTCTTCGTTGAATTTCATCAACTTCCTGGCAACACATGCTTTCCAGCCCTGATGTCATCAGCTGACACTCTCCACACAAACACCTGGATAGAAGTGAAAGGAAGTTATTTATTTGAAGATGAATGGCTTTGGGATTCACTGTCATTATTATAGTAGTAACATAAGATTGATAAACATCAGAATAAACTTGGGACTGCTGCTGGAGTTTTTTTCCTGTAAGGATGATGAAGGCTTGAAGCTGCAGATCAATCTCTGCCAACAATGGTTGCCCATATGAGATATGTAGGTCTATATATATTCATTGTAGGTGACCCATGGGAAACAAAGGCATTTTGTCTTGATTTGGCTGTTCTCTTCCTATTTTTGTAAATTTGTCCAACTCTGGCAAATTTCTTCAGATGGTCTTTCCGTCATGTAAGTTAAACACAATAGCATTATAGTTCACTCGTATAGAGAATCGACAAATGACAATGACCCCACACTGTTCTGGTTGAAGATTCTGCGTGACAGATTTTGTCCTCTATCAGTGATGTTTTCTTTATATTTTGGATCGAAAACTTAGAAAAGGAGGGATAAATGTGATTAATTGTGAAAATAAAAAAAATATTGGAAAACATGGAATAACACCCTTCAACTGAAGGCTTCGTTACTTTTCAGAAGCAAAAAAGTAGATGGCAAAGCCTCCTAAATTAATCTGATATTCAAGTGTTAATTAAAAAAAAAACATGACAATTCCTGCTATTGGGGTACCATAGCTAGCAAGTTTGGTTTGATACCAATCTGGAGGGTTTTGTGTTTGTGTGTGGGGGGGGGGTGCTATCCAGTTCATCTCTCTTAAACTGATGGTATTAGGCCTGTAAATATATTTCATTAGCCAGCACATTTAAGTTCACTCAGATCTCGCTGGTTTGTGAATTTCTGTCATTTCTACCATGCTACACCTGCAGCTACAACAGAAATGCAATCAATTTCTTCGCAGCGAAAGGTAGACAAATCAATTGTTTGAGAAATTTCCAAAACGTGTTCATTTTTCGGACATGCTATTAGATCTACTCGAATGGTTGATGGTTTCACGAAATAAGTCCATCACAATATATTTTTCGGATAAGAAACATGCACGTCGTGGTTGTTGTTGTTATTGTTGTGTGAATACTGAAATTGTTTTACCTTAGATCAACCACGAAACGCAGAGGAAGGAATTTTTGGATAGTGACAGAACTTAATATAAATCACGAAATTTCGCCGGACAGAATTATCCTTCGATTTGGTCATGAATTATTAACATTTAGATGGACTTAGCTACCGTCATGACCGTATGCGATAGCCATGAAGCTGACTGGCCATCGAACCGAGCACCGACGGATTTTTCACTCTTCTTACAGTACTTCCAGTCGGTGTTGCCGACTCTGTCATGATTCACCTCTTCCTCTGAATCGCTTTCCCCCCGAGTCCGAATCAGTTTCGTCTGCATCACACGCATCGTCACTAACAGCATCATTGACCAACGGTTCAAATTGGTACGGCAGAATACCAAAGTCGTTAACTTCGTCAGCCATGTTGTAGTGCTGTCAGAATTCGCTCGCTTGTCGTGTATGACGTCAGACGGTCACGTGATACGGCAGCTCATTAAATTTCGGTTCTGCGATTCAGATACGTGTACCAGGCAAATAAATACAATTTTTCTTAATATTTACCGACCCAAACTATTTATTGCGGTTTACTTATTGATATTGTGAATGACTGAAATATTTTAGCAACAAACATGGAACTGTTCACAAATCCTTTAAGGCACACCAGGGTTAATAGAAGTTTGCGAGGATAGAGTGACGTTGTAACATACATACTGGGGTCGAGAGGAAAGATAGCTGCGGAACCAGTTGTTTGTAACACCGAGAAAACCATAGTAGTCCAGTTTATGTAGGAGAATTTCGTGATTGACTGTACCAAAAGCTTCAGAAAGGTCTAACAATGTAGCGATACTGAAGTGTTTTGATTCCTTAGCAGCATTGAGTTTATCGTAAAGAGATAAAACAGCAAGGAATGTTGAATGATTTGATCTGAATCCGAACTGATTTGGGAAAATAATCATCCCCTTTTCCAGAAAGTTAATCATCCTTAAAATCACAAATTTTTTTCAAATATTTTGCTGAAGCATGGTAGAACAGAAATTGGTCGATAGTTTACAGCTAGAGTTCTGTTACCAGACTTGTAAACGAGAGTGACTCTAGCAATCTTAAGGTCAGTGGGAACATTTCCATTTTGAAAGGAGAGGTTAATTATGTGAGACATGGGAGTGGAAATCAAGCGAGCTATCGCTTTTATCAGCTACATACATATATCGCCAACACCAGGTGATCCATTTAAGTAAAGATTTCAGTCGGTGTACATGGTTCAAATGTAAAATCATTGTCATATGATTGATCTAAATATGCTTTGAAATCGTTCATGCAGGGTGGAATTTTCGAGTCTAGATGTGAAGCAATTGAGAGATAGTCATTGAAATTTGTGGCAATTTTAGTGGGATCCGTTATATCTTGTATAGTCTATTTTTCTCTTGAATTGAGAGGAATAAACATGATGTAGTCCATGGTTTGATTATTTTAACTTTTTGAGTAAACCTATATATCTTTTATTATTACTGGAAAACATTCGTTGTAGATATTATTGAAGGTATCCAAGAAATTGGTCATAGCATTGTTAGTATCGCTGTTGTCTATGACATGCTGCCAATCCATGTTTCTTTATTCTATCTTCAAACAGCGCTTTTAGGGCAGGGTTTATATTGCGATATTTGGAAAAAAATTCATATGAAATATAGAAAGTAAAATACCAGGCCTGCTTCATGAAAATTTGTGGAAATTTTATCAAGTATAGTATAGCGGAATGAGATTTTACTCTAGTGGGTTTAGTGACTTTGGGCAAAAAATAAAATGATTTCCATAAACTGTTCGGAGGGACCATGATGATTAGTTTTAAAAAGATCGATATTGAAATATCACATTATAATGCATTTTTTTTTACTTTCGGGCTTCAGGCTTTTCAACATAGAAATTAAATTGGAGTTGAAATTGTCAACATTCTTTCCAGGTGGGCGATATATAATTCCAATTATATAGGTATCATTATCACTTTTCATCTCAACAAATAGAGATTCATGTTCTGTTTCGTCTATGCAAGTGAGGTCTGCGCGGATTTACACTCGTTAAATTCGTCTTTTATATGCAGGACTACACCACCTTTTTGTGTGTTTCTGGAGAGGAGCAATGGTTGATAACTAGGAATTGAATAAACCGTTTCTGTCGATGGGTCAAGCCAGCTTTCATATATTCCTATAACGGAAAAGTGAATTTAAATTATGAATGAGCGCTAAGACTTCACTGAAATGTTTTGTTTTAGACGCCTGTAGTGTAGAAAGGCATTTCCTGTCGGAGAAAGAATTAGCAGTTATAAAAGATTCAAATTGATCTTCAAAATAGTAATTAGACTGGTGCGAGCTGATATTCTCCCAGTGAGAAAGTTCACCTTCTGTGTCATCGGTTACTAACGTAAAACTTTCTGGTTAATTTAATTGTATAGGGTTAAAACACATATATTCAAAGCCATCTAAAAGTCTATCACCGTATGGGCCCAGAGTGCAATCAATATCTTTGGTAGCATTAAAAAAGGGAGCTCGCTCAGCAGATTCATATGTGCTTGATAAAGAATTTAGGCGTTGAAGTACTCAAAACGAACCGGGTGTATGGAAGCTGCACGGACAGTGTCGAATGTGCATTCAATATAGTCAAATAGGAAACATGTTCAACCTTACAGTTGACACATTCGAAAATAGTCGACAACGTGACAAACCCCGATACAGTCGACAACGTGACAAACCTCGATACAGTCGACAACGTGACAAACCTCGATACAGTCGACAACGTGACAAACCTCGAAACAAAAGAATTTAAAATATTTAGCGCTGACCAGAGCATGAATATAAAGGAAGGTACCTTACAGCCGAATCAATGTATAGGTACATGGATAACTAGATAACATTTTAATTTACAATTAAATAATAAAGCATATCAGGTGCATGTATTACTGTAGGCCAGGTTATAGACTATATTTTTAGTAGGGTCAATGAGAAAGTATTCAGATATGGCCACATCTTCACTTTGCAATATATATTAATAGCGATTGATGAGTAATACGGATAATGGATAATATTATAGAAGGTTTAGTATTTGGTATAGTTGCAAATGCAAATTTCATGTAAATGAGACAAAATGTGCAGATAATTTGTACATATACATGTATGTGCTCTATTTACATATTATATTTACACGCATAGTTATACAAAAATTATACATTATTAAGGTGAATCAGGACTTTACTTCACAAAATAAGTTGTATACATATATAAAAAGATGTTATAGGACTAATTCCGAACAAATGGAAATATTTAATGTGTACATATAAATATGGGTGATATCTGCGTTGAATGTTTTTCAACAGGTTCACCTGCAGAGAGACGGTTTCGTATACGTATATGTAGACACAAGATTTCTCATTTTCTATTCTCAACCTTGCCTATCATCGGAAATTGATCGCCATTCATGTAAAACCTTTCAGGTCTCTTCGTGGTTTCCTAGGAGCAAACGTTTCTGGGCACAGTGAATATTTGTATGGTTGTTTTACCAGTATCAGTTTTTTATCCTTCTCCAGGCTTCCATTTCTTATATTGCTATGTAAGGACATATATGTATTGAACATTTGAATGGCTATTCATCGGTATGAGAGCGTTCATGTCATTTCAGGTTTCCAATTATTGCACAGCAATATGGGCACGGCGAGCATTTGAAGGGCTTTCCACTAGTATGAGTTCTTTCGCGCTCCTTCAGAAGCCCTCTCGTTGCATAGCTAACGGGGCACAGTGGACATTTGTATGGCTTTTCACTAGTATGACTTATTTCATGCTCCTTCGGGCTTCCAGTTCTTTTGCTGCAATAAGGGCATATTGAGCATTTGAATGTCTTTTCGCCAGTAGGAGTTATTTCATGCTGCATTAGGCTTCCATTTGTTATACCGCTACATGTATATGGGCATATTGAGCATTTGAATGGCTTCTCACCAGTATGTGTTTTTTCATGTTGCCTTACGTTTCCACTCTGTTCACAGCTGAATGGGCACAGTGGAAATTTATATGGATTTTCACCAGTGTGAGTACATTCATAAAGTTAAACCGCGGTTCGCAGTTCGTTATTCGGGACCAGTCATTCAGCGACTTATAACAGCGCCCCTATCAGCGCCCCCTGGCGTCAGATTTGGGATATGAATATGCAAACATATAGAGCATGGCATTCTCTCTTGCCATACAGTGTTTGGAGTTCAAGTACTCATAATAAAAAAAATTCAGATTTCCATATCTGAGGAAATAATTGCTGGTCTCCGAGAATAATGAACTGCGAACTGCGAACCGCGGTCTAACTTTATGAACGTAGTGTGAGTTCTTTCATGGCACTTTAGGTACCCACGTGATTTAGAGCTATAGGGACAATATGAGCATTTGTATGGTATATCTCCAGTATGCATTGTTTCATGCTTAACAGCAATATGCCCCTTTTGCTCTTTGCCCCTTTTACGTGGGTGTAATTTAACAAGTGCTGACGGCGACTTGAGTGAAACTAATGGAATTACACTCGCAACGCTATACACAAAATACAAAAGGTATATCCCCCAATCATGCGAAACATGTGTACCAAGTTTCATAATCATCCCTTGAAAGCTGACAATTGCAGCGAACTTTCGATGTACAGGTGTAGGCCTATAGTATACATGCGCACTTCCGCTAAACAAAAAAAGTCATCATTAGATTTTGACATTAAAGCACCCCTAGAATCCTTGGGTTAGTGCCATAACTGACCACCCTAGTGGAATATCCACCTCACATATTTTTATATTATTTTTTTTCTGTTTGGTCTTGATTTATTATTATTTCTTTTATTTTGTTAAACCAAAAACTTTATAATTTTCAAAGATGGGACAATGACGACGACATTCTCTCTCCCCCTCTCACAATCTCTCTCCGTACCTCGAAAGGCGAGACAAGACGAGTACATGTAGACAAATGATCGTGTCATTTTCTTTTTTCAACCTTATCTTCCATGAGCAGCGATCGCAATGATCACAATGAACATTTGTATGGCTTTTTACCAGTATGAGTTCTTTCATGCTTCTTCAGGCTTCTATTTAGTGTACTTCTATAAGGACATATTTAATATTTGAATGGCTTCTCACCAGTATGACAGCGTTATGTCGTTTCGGGTTTCCACTTCTGGTAAAGCTATAGGAGTTCTTTCATGCTGCTTTAGGCATGCATTTGTTATAGTGATATATGGGATATCGAGCATTTGAATGACTTTTCACCAGTATGCGTTCTTTCATGTCGCCTTAGGCTTCCACTCTGTTTACAGCTAAATTGGCACACTGGACATTTGAATGGCTTTTCACCGGAATGAGTTTTTTCATGCTGCTTTAGGTATCCACTTGTTATACTGCTATATGGGCATATTGAGCATTTGAATGACTTTTCACAAGTATGAGTTCTTTCATGTCGCCTTAGGTGTAGACTCGTTTTACAGATGAAGGGGCACAGTGGACATTTACATGGTTTTCCACCAGTATGAGTTCTTTCATGTCGCCTTAGGTGTCCACTCTGTTTACAGCTGAATGGACACAGTGGACATTTATAAGGCCTTTCACCAGTATGAGTTCTTTCATGCTTCTTTAGGCATCCACTTGTTATACTACTATATGGGCATATTGAGCATTTAAATGGTTTTTCACCAGTGTGACTTCTTTCGTGTCGCCTTAGGTGTCCACTCGTTTTACAGATGAATGGGCACAGTGGACATTTATATGGCTTTTCACCAGTATGATTTCTTTCATGTTCCCGTAAGGTTCCACTTCTTGCACAGCTATACGGGCACCGCGAGCATATGAACGGTTTTTCACCAGTATGGGTTCTTTCATGCTTCTTTAGGCTTCCACCTGTTGTACTGCTATATGGGCAAATTGAGCATTTGAATGGCTTTTCACCAGTATGAGTTCTTTCATGTTGCCTTAGGTCTCCGCCCCGTTTACAGGTGAATGCGCACAGTGGACATTTATATGGCTTTTCACTAGTAGGAGTAATTTCGTGCTGCTTTAAACTTGTTTTTGCTATAGTGCTGAATGGGCATATTGAGCATTTGAATGGATTTTCAACAGTATGAGTTCTTTCATGTTGCCTTAGGTTTCCACTCCGTTTACAGCTGAATGGACACAGTGGACATTTGAATGGCTTTTCACCAGTATGAGTTATTTCATGCTGCTTTAGGCGTCCACGTGTTTTGCAGAAATAGGGACAAGATGAGCATTTGTATGGCAGATCTGCAGTATACAGTTCTTTATGAAACTTTACACTACAGATGCTTACAGAGCAATATGCCCCTTTTGGTGTGTTGCCACTTTCATGTCTGTGTAATTTAACAAGTGCTGATGGTGATTTGGGTGAGACTTCTCTGGATTCTATGATGTCTCTCTTTGTTTCAGAATGATCAGTGGCTGATTCCCGAATATGTGCAATGTTTATCGCAGCATTGCTCATCAATTTGTGATTAACCTGGTACAAGGTCACTGGATAAGGTACGTCTGGTCCCATGGTCGTCTTGTCAGTCGCTGTATAGTTGTCTGAATTATCCTAAAAGCAAGAAACCAACCAATAGTCAGATATCCTCAGATATATCAGTTAGACAATGTTAAAGCTTAGACGTTAAAGTGACGTAAAACAGCATCGATTGAATTTTGAAATGTGTTTTCGGATTTTTCTTCTACATTATAGCATGATATATTCAAAATAGGACACACAAATAACCAAAATAATATTTCGACGTAATAGTATGTCAGATATGGCGACTTTGAAAACATTAGATTCGTTTTGGTAAATGGTGTCATATTTTAGACTATACGAACAAATCCATCCTAAAATGTATGCGAAAAGTCAAATACAGACAAAAGCCCAATTGCAAACTTCAGTCGACGCTGTTTTATGTCACTTCAGACTGTGAGCGTTAACAAAATCAAACTTGGGTATTTTCTTTGAACCAAACACAACTTTTTAAGCAAAGTTACAATTTTTTGATTTTTTTTTTACTTTACTAACGCCGTATTAGCGTATTTACATAACCGGCTAAATGACGTGTGGAGATAATGCGTGGAAATAGCCAGGGTTCTACTATGTGTCGCGTGCCAAGAATGTCGTTCTAATGTCGCTGCAACTGACACGTGCTGTGAGTACTGCGAGATTGAATAACAAACATGAAGGCTGTATTTCAGCTGTTGGTTTCGATGGCAAACACGTGCTGTGGAAATAAGCCTTGAGAAATTTTCATACACTGTAAAATTAGGTGTTACCTTATTGAACGCCTAAATTATTGATTGCGTAATTGTGTTCCAATTGTTAACATTCATGTTCAAATTATTAACTTCATGTTCAATTTTGAACTTCAACATTCGCCGTATTTGAACACCATTAACGCAGGTATTAAATTGGATAACAAATTATTGAACAACTTGAACACACGTATTCAAATGTTGAACAATAGCATTCTAAGCTCTAGTGTTGTTCAATTATTGTTCAATAATGCGTTCTGCTTTTGAATACCTGTGTTAATGGTTTGAGTGCTAAAGTTCAAAATTAAACATGAAAGTTAATAATTTGAACGCAATTGTGTTACAATAAGGCGTAAATTAAAAAAGTGTTTGTTTCGGGTAACGCGACCGACCCATCAAAATCGTGCCGACTGAAAAGTTTTTTTTACCATTAATCCATCATTTCACCTTCCGTTTTTTTCTTTTTTATAAATCGTTTCACCTTCGGTTTTGTATGCCCAGCAGTGTCCGACCGATCTCCGTCCGCGTGTTGACAGTAACAAGAGCGGAAGCGAAGTACACGCATGCTTGTGAATTCGTTTCGGTAGCCATGATGTGTAATGTTGAAAGTTACCAGCTAGCCAAAAATTAGGGTTCCCGAAAGACGGCTCGGGTTTGCGGAGGGCACAGCATGGTGGTGTTGTGTATCACAGTTCGTGAGAAAAATGACATAATCACTAAAAACTCGCTCCAGGAATGCTTCCTGGAGTCGACGTGGGAGGAAGTGTTGGAGAAAATGTACGAGAAACCCCACGATAGCGTCACCGTAAGCGTGTCTGCCGGTAACAATGTTGGGAGCGAGTGGTTCCATCCAGTGTTTACTCAAACTCATGAACTGTCAAAACCACGTTGGAATTCGACAAAAGTATCAAGTTCGTCTGTTTTGCAGTTAATTCAACTGAGCAGTTAGAGCAATCGGAATCACCAGCATCATCTTCAAGAAATGCATTCAGTGTTCTTCTCGAGGCTCAGAGTCGAGCAGTCAAAATACCTAGAAAGAACGAAGACGATGGGAGATGTACAGGTAACAACAACATGCAACAACAACAACCACCACTCAGTCTGTACCACAGGAGCAGTAAGATGTTGTGCAAAGCCAAGTAAACGATTTCATCCTGATATAGCTTCATTAAAAAGTCCTTTCTGCCCAAACTAAAGATATTCCAAGTTCTGAGAACGATTTTCTCTTTAACATATTTTGCCCAATCTAGTCATAGATCGGGAAATTTCATAAGTTTAAATTATGTGGAATTCTTCACACAGTATAATGTGGTTCCTTAATTCCTGGAGACTGCTCGGAAATGACATTTTCATTCTTCACCGCCATGATCATACAGGATACAAATAAATCTTTTGTACTACCGACACTGGGATTCAGCATTGCCGGGCTGTTTTTATTGTCTCCAAATATAGTTTATCTGTTTGTGTTCCATCCATGGACTGTGATTTCAGGACATTGAGTTCTTAACCCTTCATATTGTGCGAATCTAGTCCTTAGTTCATTCCAGGTGGAATGTCCTCGCCGTCAATCCCATGCACATCTGAATACCTCAGTGTGTGCCAGTGTCGGCTATCGTCTCGATACATGAGATATTTTCAATGTTTGATCAAGTGTTGCTTATTGGTCTTGATGAGGAATTAAATTGAAATCACGAATGCTTATGAATCACTGTCTTGTGGCTAGTTTATAATTGCATTATTCAAATGACGTCCTCCAATTTACATGTATTCCCGACATGTATGTGTATCTCCCATTTACATGTACAAGTTACAAAAAAAAAAACCCCCAAAAAAAAAAAAAACGACCGACCGACCCAACTTCCATGACAGAGGGTCCGTTACCCCAAACAAACACTTTTTTAATTTTGGCCTAAGTGTTATAATTTAGGCGTTCAATAAGTTAACACTTAAGTTTGCAGTGTATGAAAAACTCCCTCGAGGCCCATTTCCGTCAGTTGACCAGAACTGGAAAAGAGCGTTTTCGTTACTACATGTATCTTTCCCTGCATACCTACAACCTTTTTCTGGTGTGTAGATATACTAAGTGTAGTTTAGGTGTACACCTACAGGCAAATTATGCATACACCCAAACTACTCCTAAACTACACCTAACAGGAGTAAAGGAAGACACACACTATCTCACGTCAAGGCAAAAAATCACATTGTGTCAACTTTCCAGAATGTGAATGGGTTAAAGAGTTTTGGAATTTAAAAGATTTGAATATCAAAATATTTCACCAAATCGAAAATGTGCCCTACTAATAGCTCTAGAGGCAAGGGGTGCTACATCCTTTCAGATCTGTTGTCTGCTGTAGCGATATTCTACATAATTGTATATTTAACAGTCGATGTTGATGAAAAAAACGTGTTCAACAAGTAGGACAATTTCTCAAAAAGTAGGAAAAGTAAAGTAGGCTTTAAAATGACATTAGTTTGGCAGAAAATCATCAATTTCAAAAGAAATTCCAGAACTTTTCTATTTTGTTAACAAGCTGAAACAAATCTTACTTCAAATTACAGGTATTGAACAGGTTTTCTCGTAGAAAAAAAGGTGGTGGTCATCCGAACTGTATATCTGACTCATTGACAAAAAATGTCGAGAAATTAGACCAAATATTTGTTTTTAACTTTTTCCATCCTATCAAATAACTACATGTGACATGACTTACCAACGGAATAGCTTCTACATTTGAATACCTGCGTTAATGGTTTGAATCCTAAAGTTCATACTTGAATATGGAAGTTAATAATTTGAACACAATTACGCATTCAATAAGTGTTACGATTTAGGAGTTCAATACATGTAAGTTGCCGCCTAATAAGTTTACAGTGTATGCTACCCTATCTACTCCTTTGTTCACATGATCTTCCTGGTCATCATGGTGACGAATCATCATACATGTAGCATCCTATATATTAAAACATGCATGCATGAGGCTACACACAAACAACTGGAGTATTACAGTTAACACTTTAAGGGTATCAGCAGTGATTGATCTTCAAGTATTTCGGAGTAACTTACTTTCATCGCTTCAACGTTGAAAACTAGCAACCATGACACTTGACAAGCAACTCGCGGAATCCTTTGTGTTAGATTTTTTTTTAAGATGAATATTTCCACAGCAGACACTCTTACAGGGTTAGCTAGAACACTTCCGTTTCAAGAGTGTGCATAATAGAATAACTAGGAATAACCATTTTAACTCACTTTCTGCAATAAGGCATACCTGTACCGAGAACAGTATAATGTAAGGTTTCTGCTCCTTTTTTCCGCGAGTAATTGGGAATATATACATCTTATCAATATTTTTCTTGAAGCAAAATGATTCTGAAACATCTCTGTATTGCCCAAAAAGTATGTCAAATCACAACTTACTTGTTTAAATGGTTTAGTTTCAATATGAGAATCAATGGATGGAAGTCCAGCCCCGTCAAGCATGGTAGCTAGTTCCATTTTCGTCATAGTTGTTTCGACTTCCATGTTTATCACTTCTGTCAGGGTGGTGGCAATTTCAGTTTTTATTTCGCACTGGGTCTCTGCCTCTGTTTTTGTGGACAGATTTCCTTTTGAATAGTTGAACAACTCATCCTGTATCATTGAAGCGGCATCTTGATCATCAGGTTCCACTTTTATTGATAAATCTTCCATTTTCCGTCTTCATGGAATAGCTTGATACAGGAACTGTGTGAACATGAAGAAATAGATGGCAATGAAGGTCCTTCAAAATCTTGAAAAGTCATCAATTGAATCTATCGATGATGATCATGATGATGATCATCATGATGATGATGGTGATGATGATGACTGTTGTGTGAGTTACAAATCAAAGTTCCCGTAGTTCCCCTTCAACGGAAACTCGACCGGTTATTTGATCACAGCTCGCTTGATACTGGTTCGATTCTGACAATCTAAACGTTCCGTTATAGTTTGATGACAAAAGTATTTTTATTTTTGAGATAGTGGGCAACTGAAATAATCGTGTCGACTTCGCTGAATTTTTTTTGTGGACCGACCGACCTGCGGTTTTTCTTGTCCGAAAATATTATTACGTGAACTGACTGAAATACTTTACGTTTCCGGAATGCTCTAATTTTTTACGAATAAAATGATATAAAATTTATGCATGTACCTTCTACCGTTTTCTGTAAAAGGGTTCGCTGAAATAAAGCGATTGAAAATCAAGACTTCGTTTATTCACCAAATTTAGGCTGTTTACACCACGCGACCAAAGCGGAGGACACGTCGATCGCCATGCAAAAAAGGCATATGCACTGCAACATATGTATGAAATTTACTTATATCGCGATGATAAACCAAAATAGATATAATAATGTTCTCGACTGATAGTATTATCATTCTTTTGCAGGAACCAACACTGCCATTTCCAGTTGGGATGTTGGGGAAAAACCCATTGGTGCGACAACACGTTGACATCATGTTGGATGGCTCTCCTGCAGTACGCATTTGCGTACACTTCGCCATCCATACGGTATTAAAGATGGCTTACGAATCGTGTGTCTCCATTATCGCGGAGCGATATCCGGTTCTTTACCGGATTGTGTTCGGCCCTCATCTGGCGGAGAACAGACTCGAGAAATCTGATAAATTACAGGTTTTCATACCATTTAGGAAACAAATATTGTCTGGTCTTACAAAATATATAGATATGAATAACTTTCGTATCAGCCAAGAGCCAACTGTAATGCTCATAAGAGTACACCAGATGCTGACTGTGTAACTCACTCTCTTTTAAAGACTCATTCCCTCACACACACACATATATATATATATTGATTGTACTCCCTAAGGAAAGCCTGAAGCAATCATTTTGTCTATCTGTTGAAAGGACATTTTTTGCAGATGATATGTCCGTGCCCTTTAGTGATTTACTTTTGAACTTCTGTGCAATTCATAATGTTGTGAATGAAAATTATGCTAATCATGAAGTTCTCTGACTTATTCCTCCTCAACAACCCATGTGCATTCTTATCCCTAATGGCTTCATGTTGTTACCCCCTTCATTACCACCCCCCCCCCCCCCCCCCCCTGCACCACATTTCATTTTATCGCATCTGATCGTATCCGTCAGTCAGGCTGGTGAGTGAAAGCAGGCACAC
>JAVTVY010053254.1:0-25622 GCA_036873755.1 Hanleya hanleyi | reverse complement strand
CTTCAAGTCACGAAGTAAAATACTGAATAGTCGTTATTGAATGCATTTATTCATGGTCACGACCTCCAACAATTCCATTTCTATTGCCATACGATGAATACGATTACAAATTCTGATGCATGAAAACGTGTCCAATAAACAGTCTTGTTCTTCAGTAAAATGCAGAACGACGACACGAGAATCGATCATTGAAGGCCCCCGATCGCTTTCAGAACATGGAGAAGTAATTTTAGGGTTCAAGAATCCTACACGGAGCCCGGCGTACAAAACTAATTGTGTTCCACAAAATCAAAAGATCATCACAAATTATAAAAAAGCTCATTTTCCCCGGTGGTTGAGAATTAATATCACACGGTTGACTTAATATTCTCAAGCCATTCAAAGTAGCAACAAATCGCGTACAGCGACTTTATATACATGTATGAGAATTGACATTATCCATATATACATTTTATTAAGAAATAATATTTCCAGGTATAGCTAACTTTTCATTATGTAGTAGTCATGGTGATGATATTAGTATAAATATTTGGGTAGAAACAACTACACAGTCTAATCTAACATTTATTAAATACATGCATTTGGCACATTCAGTAATAAACCTATGGAAACCATTCCCCAAATACAGTTATGCCCCAACATATATGTATTCGTAAATTCAGAGAGAAAAAGGTCCATATGAACAGACATGTCTCAACATACACAATTTCTTACACTATCAATAAGGAGGGAGGGAGGGAATTTGGCTTAATGTCACACTCAAGTTTGTTTCACTCATATGGTGACAGTCAGTTTGGTTGGTGGAGGAAGCCGGAGTACCCGTAGAGAACCACCGCCCTTCGGCAAGTAACTGACAAACTTTCACACATGGACCAACTGGGCTCGAACCCGTGCCGGTTCAGCGGTGTAAGGCTAGCGGTCACCAGCGAAGCGCCTTAGACCACTAGGCCACCGAGGGCCCCACTGTCAATAAAAGTGTGCATATCCTGAACACTGAATTGTACACTAGTTTTTAACACCTTTCAAACATGTAAAAGTGTTCAAGTACGAAAACTAGTATGAAAAGAGATTTACTTAAACTATGTCACTAAAGTGTTATCCAGCTCATCAACCAGAGCGTGCTCAATAAAACACAACGAAATAGGTTCTCCACAATATCGCCCAGCCCTGAATATCGTAACTCTGAAAAATTAGTGTTCACTCTGAAGTGTGTGGTCTTGAACACTTTTACGCATAATTGAACACTTTTACATATTCATGCGGATGCTACTGTTCCAAAAGTGTTACCGAATAAGTGTTCATTTGTGAACATTGGTATTCAAACATGATGATCATCTTTGGACACGCGTGTTCATATATGTACTCTAGTGTTCGGATATGAACGTAAGTGTTCAGTTTTTAACACGATATGGTGTCCTGATTTCGACGTCAATATGAACGTAAGTGTTCAGTGCCGTCCAACCCCATATTTCGATTGTTGAGATACTTAGCGTTGTGGAATTTTTGGTATCTTTTTCTTTTCATTATTGTTCAATATGGACCAGTGGATTAACTCCACAACATTATTTCAACTTATTCCAGCAACCGCTCAAATTAGTCAGTGATGAACGCTTTTACGCGTTCAATAAGTGTTACAAATTTTTGCTGACACTGTACACGCACTGTCAGAAAACATTTGTAACAATATCGAACACGTAAAATGGTTCATCTCTTATTTCAGAATAAGTTGAAAAAAATCATGGAATTCATTACCTTTCCTATTTTGAACAATAATGGAAAGAAAAAGGGATACCAAAAATTCCACAATGCTAAGTATCCCAACAATCGAAATATGTGGTGAGGACGGCACTGAACACACACCTGTTCAACAGGTTAGGACCAACCGATATCTTCCCATACAAGCGTTTTTTAACGAAAATTTCATAACTCTGGTAGTGAAATGAATCTTTTTTACGAAAAAATATCCGTATAATGCCGCTTCAAATCCGGAGATAGTTAGAATTCTATAATATGCAAAACATTTCCTGAAAATTCACTTTTAGATAAAAAGTGATCATGCGTGGATTCTGGTAAAAGTTCTATTTTTATTTCCGTTTTCTCACATAGAATGCTTGGGTCCGTGTAACCTTGCACAGTTCGATTTTCGTTTTTTTTTGTTTTTGGTTTCTCGAAACCAAAACTTGAAATTTGACAGTCAATTTTCAAAATTCGTTTTTCGGTTTCAGAAAAGGTGTAATGAAAGGACTGGTTCTGCTGTAACTGATGGATGTATATAGATTTGACGCAGATTTTGGTGTCAAATTGACCAATCTGCATGAATCTAGAACATCTGTAATTGTTCACATCAAGAAGGGGGCAGAATGAATGTGAATGTAATAAAAAAAATATCGTCAATATATAGGACGAATAATAATGGTTGAATGAAGCCTGGACTTCCCGGTCAGTCATATAAGTATTGGCATAAGTAGGAAAATTATTATTTTGCATCTACTCCGCCCATCGCGTTATCGATGTCACCTGTGACCCTTAAAAGTTTATATATAATTATATTTGATGATCACTTGTGCTAACATTTGTCGCCGTTGGGACAATACCGATGATTATAATTACATTCGAAGCCAATAAAACTTTCGCAATTGATATGTGAATACAGGTGATGACTTAACGTTTTCGGTGTGACCGACCGAGTTTTGAGGGACAGGGTACCGTTTTGCGCATGTGCAACGAAGTTGTTAAAATACTTTGCCGCAGTGGTAACATCTCAAACTTTGATCAGCATATGCCACCCTTCAAAATGATATATAGAACATACACTCCCCAGGGCAGTGCAAAATCATCTAAATCTAGAGGTCTTTTGGGGGGCTATCTCATGGACTATTATTATTTCGAAATTTCGATATATTATCTCGAAATTTCGACTTAGTAACTCGATATTTTGACTTAGTAACTCGAAATTTAGACATAGCATACTATCTCGAAATTTTGACTTACTCTATCTCGGTATTTCGAAAAAATATTTCTCGTCATGGCCCCTAGACGCTTCCGTAAAAACCTGTTTACCGCTCTGAATAGTTTTTGCGAGGAACGCACTCACAAATTATAATGGATAATGCGTTTTCATAACCTCATCTACGACATATGAAGGGAAAATCAGGGGACGGGTTAAGTTTCTTACAAAATGGTTTACTGACCCAAGCATGGACCCTGTCAAGATACAGGCTCTATGATTCAATCAAGCACTACTTGTTCACAAATACCGTTAGGTGACACGGGTGAAAGCCAATTTGAAAGGTTCTTTGGGAGTCACACTGGATCGAATGGGTTCAGCGTAATAAGCACAATGACGCAACTGAAGTCCAGATCATGGACATAAATTTCACGAAGACACAGCAATCTTATATCCGACGTTGTTCATTTAAGAAATAATGTTTTCATAGGCATGCTCAATGGTTTGTTTACGCACGGTTAGTTTGGGAAAGTTTATGTTTTAGAGCAAGGGCGAAGCCCGCACCCTAAGATTTATAAACTTTCCCACACTAACCGTGCGTAAAATAACCATTTAGCACGCCTATGAAAACATTATTTCTATTCTATTGCACTACTCAAATGGATTATCAACAAAGATTATAAGGAAAGGTTGAAAACATATTTTAAACGTTGACAACCTTTCTCCTCATTTTTGAAAAAAAAACACTCGTCCACTGATGTTGGGACGATGCTTCCGTCTCAGTTAGCATCGTGCCAATGTCAGTGGACAAGTTTATGTGGTCTCTCAAATGGGGAATGATTTTGTCAGCTGAGTTAGCTGTTGGGAAATTACGTGGATATATGCCTATTTTTGTCGCTTTGTCAATCAATTTCACAATGGAAACAACAGTTAAACTTGAGAAAGAAATTTCAACTGGTAATTTATTTGTTTGTTTTATTCGATTGTTACTTGTATGAAAGCAGACGCCCCTCTCCTCACCCGAATTTTGAAATAGAATTTCCTAATAAACACCTGCACTTGACACATGTACATTTCACATAACCGTGCTAAAGCGTATAATAATTGCACGGTTAGCTCGATTTTATTGACACAAGTGTTATAGAATTAGAAATAATGTTTTCATAGATGTGCTCAATGGTTATTTGCGCACAGTTAATGTGGAAAAGTTTATATTTTTGAGCAAGGGCGAATCCCGCGCCCTAAAATTTATAAACTTTCCCACACTAATCGTACGTAAAATAAACATTGAGCACGCCTATGAAAACATTATTTTTATTCTATTGCACTACCCATATTGATTATCAACAAACATTATAATGAAAGGTTAAAAACTTATCTCCCCTTTCTTGAAAAAAACTCGTCCCCTGATATTGATATTGATATTGCCGTCTCGGTTGGCATCGTGCCAATGTCAGTGGACAAGTTTATGTGGTCTCTCAAATGGAGAGTTATTCTGTCAGCTGAGTCAGGCTCTGTGGAAATACTTGGATTTAGGTCTATTTGTGTCGGGTTGTTAATCAATTTCACGATGACAGCAGTTAAGCTTGAGAAAGAAATTCCATCTTGTAATTTATTTGTGTGTTTATGCGATTGTAAGAAGCAGACGATCCCTTCTTCTCCCCCCTTGTAAACGAGAATCTCCCAATAAACACCTGCACCTGACACATGTACATTTCACACAACCTTGCTAAAACACTCAATAATTGCACGGTTAGCATGTTGTTATAGTCAAAAGTATTATAGAATTTTAGTTGTTGTCGCTTCGAGCTTGTGAAAATGTAATGGTTCGCTCGGTATCAATTCTTCTCTCTGTAACGAGGATTACAAACTTTAATCGCTTATTCATAATACATCTATTCGCGATGAAACTCATATTAAAGATGTTTCTCGACTTCGAAATACAGTGTTCGTACATGTATATCAACATTAATGCCATCTGCGAAGTAGGCATAAGCTAGGAGAATTATTTAAGCTAGTTTCTTGCTAGGTTTCAGAAAATCTGTCCTGAGTAGAGATGAATCTGCAATGAATCAGCTTTTAAACAACAATCATGTGTATATGTTACACAAGTCTTTATTATAACACTCATTAAGGAGGACCACGGCAAAAAGGTACACAAGTCGAATTAAAATTATAAAGTACATTACAACTCTTTCAGCATAGCTCTATTATTTATGTAAACGTTTATTACCACGAAGCCCGAAAATCCATGTTTATTATCATTATGTTGGCATACTCTTTAATTATTAGTTCTCTTAAATAAATCAATAAATAAATCAATCAATCTATCAATCAAATAATCAGTTAAATAATAAATAAATAAATCCATCATTAATTTGTGGCATAAGTTACTCGCCTATATCATTTCACAGAGAACAACATACAGAAACCAAACCTGTTATTACTTCAAGGGATTCCGGAATGACTTAAACATACATTTTATCCTCTTAACCATATAACATTTTCAAGCCTTCTATTAACATGGCATACAAACTTTCAGAAATTGACATCATGCATAACACATACAGGAGGAAGACATTCCTGGTTACCGTATTATTTCCAGTGTAATAACAGGGAAATAAAAGACAGCTCATAACTATCGTTGATGAATTTTGTCAAACTGAAATCGAATAGCTTGCTCTGTGGTGTGATTACGTACTTGAATACGGAAGTACTAGAACCTGGATGAAGGAAGCGAAGGTAAATTTTGTTTTGTTCGCCGAATAAATACGGTGAGAAATCTACATTCATGTACCGATACTTATTCTGATTAGGATATCTTCGTGCAATTTGTCGATTCCGTACGTATCATAATATCTTCAACATATCATTAAAATTCACATCAACTAAGGATTTATTATAACACAATGCACTATGCTATCAATTGTAGAGTAGCGTTGAGAAAAAAACCAGTATGGTCAACTTGCATAATTTCACATACAATGAATATTGCGCGACACGTTTACCTGTCGTTAATGAAACACAAAGACGTTAAACACTCGTATATAGAACAAAAGGGATATGTTTTGCTTCACAGATCCGACCAAAAATCAAACTTGAAAAAAATAGAACTTAATATTCTTTCATATGAAACCAAAAAGGTTAGAAGAGCTCCACCCGTGATCACTTTATTTCTACATGAAACCCATTTAATTTGTTTTGGAACCATGCTTGGTCGTGTTTCATTTGTCTAGCAGTGAATAGAACCAAAATTATCGAGAGTGGAGAGTGGTCTCAGGTGGAGAATGTCAGACCATTGACGGCTGGAATTGGCTAACCTCGCACAGTAGGAGGCATCGCACAAGTGCAGCTAACGGACATTGGCTCCATGCGGAAATCGAACGCATATGAACCATTTGTGCACGCGAGAGGTTTTGTAAACCTTAACACTGGTACATCATAGAACACGCGCTCACAATACGCAACGTTGTTATTGATACAGTTCGAGCAATTACAGTTGGCCTCAACAAGACGTGATGGGTATCGCCACGGGTCGGGGTTAATCGTGTAATACCAGGGGCATATGGAACGGACGTTGACGGTGTCATTAATACCAGAGCTTAAACTGTTTGGGCACTTGGGGTCATCATCGTCCTCTTGAAATGATGGGTGAACGGAATCTTCTTCGAGATCCAGAAACTCTTGATTTCCGGACGCAAATCTGCTTAGTTCTTGCTCAAGATGTTCTTTGCTTGGATAAGAGCATCCAAGAAGGGGCGCGCCCTGAACAACAATTCCCGAATAAATTACGGCACAGACATGTATAACCTGAAGAAAAACATACACTAGTATTAGTTACTAATATCTGCTGCCTGGAATGATGTTTTAACACAAGATCGACATATAAGAATATACTATATCCCTCCCACCACTGCGAAAGAAATTGAGTTGTTTCCAACACAAAAATGTTGCTCTGAAATAATAATAACAGCTCAAAATCGTGTTGATTTTATAAGAAATTCTTGCTGAAGCCAACCAAATTTCCAGGATTTTTGTCAACACAATTCTGGTACTAAAATGACTTCAACATATATTTTTTTCTGCAGAGTAGAACCTACCCAATCTGAGTTCATGATGGCTGCAATTTTGCAGCGACAAAATACATTATGACGTGTCTTGAAGCAAGTTATTTGTATACAAATACCGGTCCTAAATGTTTCCTCAATAAATTTCTGTATTATCGAAGCAGAATAAGCCATATTCAACTTTCAACACAGACAATAATAAATGAAAAGGACCCGGTTTTTCTATCATGGTCGAAATTCTTCTGGAACGATGGCAGTCTAATTAATTTCGAATCTGACCTATACATGTACCTCACTCCAAACTTAAAGAATTTGGAACAATTGAACATTATTTTTTGTCCATATATCGAAACAAAAATCAAAAATTGTTACTACTAATTATAATAGAACTGATCTAAAGAACTTATTTTATCAAATGACAGCATACTTACTCGTAGAAAATTCGTCATTGTTCTGCAATTCTCCTATTCGCCCAGTTCTGTTAGGTAATGACTTAACTAAATGACCGTATCGGGTAATATGATGGTATGTGCTATATAAACTTCATTTTATACAAAAAATCCCGACATGATAAGAAGGAAGTTCCTAAATAAGACGAGAACAGATGTTTGGGGATGTCCCATCATCTACATTTAGCCTGCCGATTATTAGTGTTCAATTGGAAGAAAACTTACGCCATTCTAATAGCACACACATATGAATCGCAAAGTTAATTTGGCATTCTCAAAGGACCAGGTATGTTTAGATGGGTAAATGACCCCAGAACAGGTACGGTAGAAGTGCCAAAAATAAAATATTACATATACAAGAAATGGACTTACAAAAGTTACAATGCACTGAGTCTCATCATTCTCGAATAGCAGGGCCGTGAAGTAGTGCATTCGTGCAGAATCGCCAATTTTGAGGTTAAAACATTTCATATTTCTTTCTATACGCATATGAAGATAAACGATAACCAGAACCAATTTAATACAACATGCTCGCTGTTCCAATATGTAGTCGTAGGCCAAATCTGGTTCTGGTTATCGTTTATCTTCATATGTTTACAGAGAACAATAATACTTGCTTTACCTCAGAATCAACTATCTTTCACGAATGCACTAAGTTTAACGCCCTGTTACTCGAGAATGATGAGAGTCAGTGCATTGAAATTTTGAGTATGCAATACAATATTGTACTCCATGCCAAATGAACAATGTCTTGTTGTGGAAGTATATTATTTTGGTACTTATGCATTGCACCTGACCTGTGCCATTTACCCATCTAAAGATGCAAGGTCCTTTGGATTATCTGCGGAATATAGGCCTTTCCCTTGAATAAAGAGTATAATAACCAATCCCCACCGCAAGCTCCGTGTAGAGGTGGCAGTACTGGAATGATATCATATTTTACATACAAACAGTAATACGAAGCTGCGCATCTGAAAACCCCTCGGCTCTGGGCACCAGCCAGTCATAATGTATTCAATTTGAATTGTACTACTTTGAAGACGTCAGGAACACCAAGCAGGGAAGTAACAAATATACAGATTAACAAAATTTTTGCAATTAGATATGGCTCCCAAGGTTTCTGTCCAATCAGAGAAATCGGCAGTCATTACTTCTCTCTTGATGTATCGATGATGATAATGAACACTTGAACAGTATCAAAGGAAATATAGATCATCAAGATTTATTTTTAGTCTCTTGATGTATTGGTGATGTTTACAGTCTCGCATCAAACACTTGAACAGTACCAAAGGTATAGGTTTTGCATAAGTTGAAGATGGCAATCTAGGTCTCCGCTCAATCAGAGAAACCAGTTCTGTCATTCATCGTAGGTCTCTCGATGCATCGATGATGTATACCAACTTTTACATCGAGCACTTGAACGGCATCGGAGATAGAGATCATTAATGATTTCGCATAAATTAAAGATGGCCGCCCATCCTTTCCGCCACTCAGAGGAAATGACATGGTTATTCATTGCAAGTCTCTTGATACATCGATGCTGTACACCAAGTTTCGTATAGAACACTTAAATGGTATCAGAGATATACATCATTGGACATTTTGCATCAATTGAACATGGCCACCAAGGTCTCCACCCAATCGGAGAAACTGGTTTCGTCATTCATTTAACGTTTATTGATGTATCGATGATCTTTACCAAATTTCACACTGAACAGCGTAAAGGTATCCGAGATGAACAAGATTAATGGTTTCGCATAATTTAAAGATGACCGCCAAAGTTTCCAACCAACCGGGCCCAAATTCAATAGGGTTCTGGGCCACGAGCATATTGATATGCACTGCAAGTTTGGTGTGCCTAGGGTAAGTCATTCTAAAGATATTTTGGTAACGAGAAAGCTGTGACGGACAGAGGGACGGATAGACGGACGGACGTACATGACGACGACAATACCCTTCGCTCAAATTTTGACCGAGGGGTAAAAAGGAGTACGATTCTTTCACTGTCTGAGAGATTACTCCTGATAAATGGTTATTGAATTAACTTGACCCAAATGGGAAATCAAAAAACAAATCATATTATGGTTCGGCTTATCCTGTGTACCGTACCACGTTCCTTGGTTTGTAGATATAAGATAAGATAAATAGTTGATTTATGTCTCACTGTATTTGCAAGGAAGTGTTAATATACAGATAAGAATACACACACCACTTTCAATGAAGTTACGAGAGACAAGATATGCCAGTCAAATTTTATATGTGAGGAAGGAGCCTTCTTCAGAAATTCGGGAATTTCAGAACAATATAAAACAGAGAATTTCTAGCAAACACAATTATATTAAAAAAATGCCATCTACAAGAAAACTATTTTATATCCTAAAAGTCAATTATTAACGCATTCCGCTCAGGTGCGATTGGTTTATAAAAAGAAATGTGAAATATTCCTGTCAAATTCATGTGTATGTATTTACAACATATCTTGAAGGCGAAGATGTAGATTTCTAAGTTATTATATATTTTTTATCATGTTGCAAAAATTCGACGTCTTTTCTTAGATAGCACAGCATGGTTTGGCAGTTGTATGGACTATAGTTGTTTCTTGGACAACAACCCCTCCCTGTTTCAAAACGGATAAAGTATCTTACATCATCATAAGGATGTACCTCATCCCCAATATAATTTTGATAAATTGCACTTATTCTCTCTTTGATATCCATCTACCCGTTTCCTATCGTATTGAAGCAAACTGAAATCCAAGCTTTACCATGAAACCTTTATGATTCTTTTACTTAAGGCTTCCGAATTTTGCGTTTTTAGCGTCCAGATTATAGACATTGTCCACCCATCTTCCACGGACACCTATCCTAAATTTGATAGACAAATTTTGTTTAGAGCATAATTCTAGATGCTTGAACCTGGTTCGGTGTCTCCTTATGGCTTCCGTAATAATATTGAAGGGTTCGGCAATGTAACAAATCGCCGATCAGAAACATCCAATATCACCCAGCAATTTAAACATCACGAAACGTTTAATCGATCTACATGTACGATTCACAGTGATAAGACTGTGAAATAGACGATTCACAGTGATAAGACTGTGAAATACTTAGCTGGTTTATCTGAAACGCCCAACATTTTACACATTTTGCGTACAGTACACAGCCAGAAAAAGGGTGATGGCCCATTACTTTTTTATGGTGATAATGCCTGTTCATCACCCTTTAAAGGTGATGAAAAAGGGTGATGGCCAATGTCGTCACCCTTTTAAGGCGATGCCCCAGGTCGTTACCCTTTTAGGATGATAGCCATTACCCTTTTAGGGCGATGACACGAACATTTGCACTCATTGCTGATCACCCTTTTAGGGTGATAGCCGTCACCCTTCTAAGGTGATAGCCATTACCCTTTTAAGGTGATGGTGAAAAAGGGTGCTGGCTCTAACTCAACACCTTTTTTGGGTGATGCTGTCATCACCATTTTGGGGTGATAAGTATCACCATTTTCTGGCTGTGTATTTTATGCGCTACCTGTGAAGATCCTAAATCAGTTAACCAAAGAGGGGCAACAGGTTGTGTCATCCGAATACAAATAATCTATCGTGTAACATGTATAAGATTTTATATGTATAAGAAATAGTGTATTTTCTATCATATCGTCAACTGAAAACAATCGAAACACCCCATGACCGACATTCTGGAAACTTCTGTATTTGGACAAAGCATAGGACATGATAACCATCCTCAGAATTCTAAATGATCCAGAGGCTCGAAACCCTATACCTAATTATTTCAAGATCACGGAACCACATTGTATTTCTCTCCAGTACACTAAACCAATAGCAAGAATTATTTTTAATTACTTGAAAGTTATAAAAGAATTTGACTGGAACGAATACACGGCCGGCATATACGTGAGTCGTGGACAGTCTTCTATAAACCGTGTGGACATATTGTGGCTGATAACCTGAAAGTGTGTGCAATTTGATCTTTAAAATACTCCTGATGAAAGGACCAAAACAATCGTATATTATCCCAATGGGTACAGATTGTGCACCACTTTCGACATATCGAAAGTATGATTAAACCTATATGCAAAAATTGACAAAATATATAAGCATTCCAGAGCCTGTTTTTTCTCGTTCACCAAACTCTATATAGACAATCTCCTAGCACTGGACAATCCCTATATCAGTGACACTGTTCAGAGGATTTGACGGAAACTACTGATAACTATGGTGCTTTACTTGGGCCAAGCTCGCGGCGCTTGGCGACTATTGAATCTCGCCACGCGCCGTGGACACTCCGGCGCGCGGCAACTGGCGACTTCCTCCTATCTCTTAACAAGTAAAAACTCGCCACTCCCCACGCGCCGTAAAATGCGGCGACATTGACCCTATATGTTAACCTGGAAAAACTCGCCGCGCGCCACTCGCCGGACGAACCACGGCACGCGACGACTGGTGACGTTTGACTGTAGAGAAACTCGTCACGCGCTGTGGAACTCTCCGGCGCGCGGCGACTGGCGACTTTCTCCTATCTCTTAACCTGCAAAAACTCGCCAGTCACCACGCGCCGTAAAACGCGGCGAGTTTGGCCCTATCAGTTAAACTGAAAAAACTCGCTGTGCGCCACTCGCTGGACGAACCACGGCGCGCGGCGACTGGCAACTTTTGACTTCTGGAATTCTCAGGACTTTTTCTCAAGTGCGCATGCACCAATTATCGATATATTTTGTTCGAAGCATGCTGTGAAATACAAACCTTTTCCTCCCAGCAAAATCGCAAAATGGCGATTGACAATGAAATAACAAAATATTCCGCGCGGGGCGAGTGGCGAGTTCCTCTACAGTCAAAAGTCGCCAGTCGCCGCGCGTCGTGGTTCGTCCGGCGAGTGGCGCGCAGCGAGTTTTTCCAGGTTAACAGATAGGGCCAAAGTCGCCGTGTTTTACGGCGCGTAGCGAGTTTTTACATGTTAGGGGATAGACGAAAGTCGCCAGTCGCCGCGCGCCGGAGTGTCCACGGTGCGTGGCGAGTTTCTGAAAGTCGCCACGCGCCGCGAGCTTGGCCCAAATAGAACACCGTAGATAGCCCAGATGGACGATATCTGGACCTATACTTTACAAGAATTATCAGGGTTTTCTCTCGTCGTCAACCCCACGAAAATAGAGACGATTACAATTTTGACAATTTTATCTGCACATTTCTAGACAGGAATATTTAACAAGGTCCAGTATATGGCGTATACATATCTCGTCTGGTAGCATGTGCAGGTTGTGACGATTTCAATCAACGCCACGAAATGTTGTGGCAGAAACTTATAACACTATACCATCAAACGCCTCCATTAAAAATTTCAAGAAATTTGGGATAAATATCGTACACTGACTTCAAAATACGATCGCAGCGTGCAAGATCTCTGGCGCTACGTACGCGTTTCGTAACTTGTGTCTGATCCCGTTTATCCCGGGGATAGGCGCCGTTTGAATATCATGTGTTTTACATCTCTATGGTGTTCAAATGAACAGGCACAATGGAAGCGCGACTGAGATACACTCTAGAAAACGACACGGAAATTCATTTGGATCAATAAAATGGCCAGTGATTAAGATTGTATGTAAAGGACATCAAGTCTTGTTGACAGCATTGAAAACTTTTGAACGCTTTGCATTTTATTATTGAACAGGCACAACGAGATACAGACTGTGGAATACGACACGGAAATTCATTTGGATCAATAAAAATGGTCAGTGATTATAACTGTATGTAGAGAACATCAAGTCTTGCTGACAAAATTGAAAACTTTTGAACGCTTTGTAATTTTATTATTGTTTTTTCATAAATAGGTCTTTAGATTGTTGACGCTGAAATCTTTTAACGGGCAACGGCTGAATATTGAATGTCGGATCTGACGCTTGCTATTATAATTTAGGGAATCCAGAGCGAGATTTATATAGTCTTGTGCATCTCCGAGAACCCTGACGAGCAAATCTTCACGGGGGTTTATCTAGGTCTGTTTACCCCAGCATATGAGTACAGTGAGCAGTAACAACTGTTTTTCGGATAACGATCGCCGATCTGGATGTCGATAGCCGACCACCCTGAACTCTGTCGTAATAACCGATATCATGTATCCACACCAAAGAAGTTACTATAAAATTTCGCTTGGCAAACTCGCGCGGATTAAATCCGCAGATCGTTTTAATTGGGTGGAACTAAAAAATTGTGTTGTTTTTAACACAATTTGGTGCTAACATGGCTTCAGCACAAACATATTATGTTGAAATCAACATGAATCATTATGTTGAAATCAGTATTCCCATGAAATTATACATGTATATATTACTGCAGCTGGATTTCGGCATCGTAATAAATGACTGTTATATGTATCGATGGTCTTCAATACCGAGGAATTTTAGCGGTAATTCATTTGAGTCATATTTAGTAGACCAACATATTTTTTATCAACATCGCCGTTTCTTTTGGCAAACTACAAATTTTATACTTAACCACGGAATGGTCCAATATATTTCGGGATTCATATTCCCCAGGTGTCAGTGCCAGGTTATATCAGTCACAGCAAAGAAATGTAAAATGTAAAACAGGAAATAAACATTTTAAGGCATTCAATATGAACAGATCCATAATCACAAGGAAACGAATTAAACTTTTCCCGTATGAGTTGAAGGTGAAATCCGCGGAAGCGTAGAGAGACCATCTGAGTGACCTCCCTGTGCTTCCGTAGAAATCAACAATATCTCTTCTGGGTAGAACGTCGAGACCGGCCACAAACCCTTCCGCATTGTAATATATCCATGCTACGACTTCCTGGGGCTTCTTCGATTTTCAATCGGGAAGCTCCGAATGGTTAATTAATTGGGCTACTTTTGTCATATTCTTTACTCATCGAAGCCAGATTAGGTATATATATTCCATTTACATGTGCAGACTGACAAGTTATACACCTATAGCGACTGAATAATACACTCGACAAAATAAAATTTAAAAAAATGTCCAGTCTATTAATGGAATTCGTATTATCTATGGATAACATCTGTATTGATTTAAAGACGGGCAGCTTCTTCCAGTAATAAGATTTAACGGATTTCCCTCAAATTTCTATAGGCTCACAACATGAGATTCCTCCTCAACCTTGTTACTGCTACAATAACTGCATCCTGAGTTACCGTTCCATCCCTCATCGTGCATAACATTGTGCGATGAAGTTTTACGATTTAATACATAGAGTACACGCACTGCACAGGCTAATATTTCTGTCAACATTTTATATCGCCCTACCTATATGTTCAATTTAAGAACAGATATTCTTTTTTGTACAAAGCATTTTCATTCAGTATTGGTATAATCTCCACAGGGTAGCAAACGTCAGACCCGACATTCAATATTCAACAATAGTCCAAAAAATATTTCCCGAGTCAATAATCGAAAGATTTATTACTTATGCCATTTAGCATTGATTCGAAATTTTTAGGAAATATAAAGTAATAACACAAGATGATTTCATACAAAAGAGAAAAGGTCAACATTTTTCAATCATGTCAACAAGACACGATGACGTCAGCAAGACATGATGACGTTCCACAGATAAAATCCACAGGGGATTGTAGTTGGTCGGTTATTAATTATGATATTAATATTAAAATATAGTTTCCTACTTTGTGTAAATAGAGTAGGAGGAGAGTATATTTTAATATTAATATCATAATTAATCACCGACCAACTACAAGCCCCTGTGATAAAATCCTAATCGCTGATCATTTATTCTTTATCCTTTATGAGGGCCTCCGGGAAGAACAGTTTTTGCAACTGACAGAGTTACCCTCATGAAATAAAGATATATATATATCCATATAAATTTTCAAGTCGTTCTAGTGTATGTATCTCAGTCACGCTATGGTTGTGATCATTCATTTGAACACCATGGAGATGTAGAACACACGATAGTCAGACGGTGCTTGGCGCGGGTTAAGCGGAATTAGACAAAAGTTACCGAACGTAGCGTCAGGGATCCTTCACGCTACGATCGTATTCTGGCGTCGGTGTTTGATCGGGGTCCGTGAAAGATGGGTAGATAATGTTTATAATCTGGATACAAAATTCTCCCAGCCATGGTCGGGGACAGAAATGTCTTTCCGTGTGAAGCAGTCGCCTTTCTCACACAAATGTTCTATGACATTCACCCTAAGATATAGTCTTCTGGTCGTCTTGCCAACATACAATCTTACTCCTTACAGGAAACGGAACAGGAAACTTGACCATACTCCTTACAGGAAACCAAATAAATGCATTCAGTTGTAGATCAACTAAGGTTAACATGTGAATTAACAGAGTCAGACATTCCCGTTAATGACGAACCGAATTGATCTGTTAAAAATTGGACATGTGTCCGACTTCAAGATAAAAGCTACCCAGTTCAGAATTCCTGATACGTTTCATGTTTGCAGCGTACAAACCCTATATTATTTTCGACCCTCAAGATATGAGCTTTCAAAAACGGCATTGCGGCATAATTATCCAGCAATATTTCAGCTATATAGCGACGATGAAACAAAATTCTAAGTATTCAAGTTAATAACTTAGTAATTCAACACATTAAAACATACACACATTAAAACTTATGCTACAAACCGATAAGAAACAGTCTTCTTTCACCCGACTTCTAAAGTAGCTGCTCGATGAAAAAAATCTCTTTCAATCTATATAATCTATACAGTCTATAAGAATATGTTTCACTGTGAGATCTTCGTGGCATGGAATACACCTTGGGACTGGCTCTTTTTTTTTGAGTAAATGTCTGTGAGTTAATCGTGTATGGCCGATTCTACATCGCCTGATCATGGCTTGATCGAAACGTTTGTGACTGTTCAGATGGGTTTGTGCAATATTGTCACAAATAATGAAGGAGGGATATGACTGGGTATCTGTGAATTTGATTGATGATCAAATTTGAACGACAATACTTCTCAAACAATCAACTCCTTTTTAATATCATATGTTCAACCACAACAGTTTGTAAAACGTTTTCAGTGATCATTTGTCAAGAGGTTACACAGGCAAACTATTCACGACGAAACCTTTATACATGTACGCAAATTTTGTTTTTGAATCTTATATGCGTCACAGTCGCCTTCAGACAGCAACCTCCAAACAGTGCATGTCAGCTGAACGACTATCGTCTGGCTACAAGCCCTACCCGCCGTTTGAAATATTCTTAACACGCTCTCAGCGTAGAGATTACTCGGCCAATACAAACCTTCTTCTACCTCCGTAATAACCTCATAAATTCATTAACAAAATATCTCCGAAAATCTGTTCATTAAAAACATACACTGGTTTAACTGCTAACGAGTTTGTGTTATTGATTTTTGTTTGTGTTTCACAGGAATATAGTCCACACTGACGAGTGTGTGATGCAATGGATGGCATTACTGACGGTGCAGGGGTGAAGGCTTGTCCGGCGCTCACATGTCGACTGTATAGCATTGTCGCGCTGAACGCAAATTAAAAGCGCCGTATTGTAATTAGTTGTTTTAGATATATGCTAAACGTGAATGTTGTTATGACATACTTTCTGTCATTTAATGTTAGTTAGCGAATAAAACAATGTACCTGCTGTTTGTCCCTCGCTAGCCTCTCTCCCCTACATCGCTGTACTGTTTGAAAGGTGCCCTTTGCAAATCGGGAATTGACCAATAGAAACGTCAGTTTCGCCAGTAGACTGTTTAATCCAGCTTCGGACAACGCATTCGACTGCGGTCAGAGATGTATTCCCCTGTTATGCGGAAGTTCAGAGTGAAGTAAACAAAAACATCCATCAACATAAGCCGTATATATACTTTCATTCAAGTACAAACAGTGGAAATTGTTCCCATTCAACTGTTGAGTGAATATTAGCAATCTTGAGTGAATATTGGCAATCTTGAGTGAATATTGGCGAACTTTAGTGAATAGTGGCAAACAACTTGGCACTCTCAAGGGCGGCGCGCACCGTCGTGATACTCTCAATACCGAGAGAAACTGAACCAGATCGCTAGGTGGACAGCTTCGGCTGGGTCTGTGGCAAACTTTATCTTTCGCTTATTCGGAAGCATCTTCATTTTATCCAGCCAATTTCTACGTTCCCACTTCGAACTAGGTGGGAACGTAGAAATTGGCTGGATAAAATGAAGATGATTTGGAAGCGACGGAGTCGAACGTGTCACTGTAGGACGTGCTTGTTTCACAGTTTTTGAGTGCAAGAGTGTCTCATAGTTAAAGGGAAGGGTCGCGTTTCGTGTACTCCGGCTGGTTGCATGGAAACAAATAACTCTCGGAGGCAAATGTGATATATGAATAGATAATTGATTTACTTGCAAAAGGAAGTAAGACGTCGGAAATACATGTACACTAGTATGCATGTAATTCTGATCGCCAGATATCTGAACCGACGTCGAGGCAAACCCACGAGGCTGCCTTGTTCCATGAACCCATTATGTAACGGTCATAGTCCGGGGAATGGACGCGGGTTTGGGACCTCTGCGATAAAAATCTAAATACAATACCAGGGCTGACTGTACCAGCATGAAAAGCTCAACGAGAGCTTTGTCTGCTGCCACAAGTCCAACCATACTCGCATAGACATTGTAACGATTACATCGCACTTACACGTCGCAAGCGTGCTTTGAGTCTTGAGCACTCGGAGACGATCGCGAAGGCGAGCGGAAACTTCCGACTGAATCGCAAACGATATTTCTCTTCAACCAATAAAAATCCAAACTTTTGATCACATGTTAGCTCATTTATCATATGGTGTCAAAGCGGTAGCGCCAACAAATATTGTTACATGACCAACTTCATTTGGAAATTCGACATCGCGAAGGTGTTTGGCAAACTTCCTTCCGAAGATGAAGTCGGGAGTAATTTTCAGCTGCTTCCGACAGAATTGGCTAGATGTGCGTCGGCATTTATCAAGTGGAATTATTTCCACTCTGCTTGGTTCACCCAAGTTGAGTAATTAATTAATTAATTAATTAATTAATTAATTAATTAATTAATTAATTAATTAATTAATTAATTAATTAATTAATTAATTAATTAATTAATTAATTAATTAATTCAAACTTAATTGATTACATGTATTCCACACAATTTTTCACTCTTATATGAGTGAAGCTTTTACCGGTCAATTTTGCTTGTGAGTATAGTTCTTAGTTCAAGTAAGGTACAATATTGTATACTACTTAGTGACACGTGTTGACCTCAGTGTGGGCTCGATTTCGTTGGATAATGTGACTTGTCATCGGTGAGTTTGATTGCTCCCCGAAGTTCACTAAACACTCGAGACGTCATAGATCACCCAACAGAACTTTCCGCAGTCGAACGATATTAGATGATAGTTTGTATTTGCATATGTCAAAGGTTGATTGCGCTTTTCATTCTTAACTTCATTACTCCGTTCAGCGGGTAAAGAAAATGTCGTTCGGCTATTCCGTGACATAGTTATACCCGGGTACGGCCTAAGTGGCATAGGACCGCTAATAAATTTGTTACTTATGTATTAACATAAAAAATCGCAAAAAATTCAGGAAACTCTCGATGCATAATATTCACCTTATGGGACATTAACTGTGAAAGTCTTGACAGGAGCTGTCCATGAAAATTTCAAATTCCAGCCTTTGACAGCTGACCGGTGTTAACGAATGTCAATCAGTTTGTAAACAGGGAGCCTTCTCACCCCTCATTGATCATGTCTCCATCCACCATGCTTTTCTCAAAGTGGCCATAATCAACACCAGGAAGTACAGTTTAAAGCATCATCTGCAATTTGAAATATCAGATGTATCAGAAATGCTGAAAAACCACAGCTCACAAAAACCACAAAGATCTGCTCTCAAATTTGTAAACAATGTAGTTCGAGGGGCTCCGACCCGGAAGTGATTAACTCTGGTCTGATGCCAAGTAACCCCGGTCACTCGCTGTGCGGAGTAATCCAATAACAAATCTAGTGATTACATCGCTTTCGTTGATTACGTAACATACGACGTGACGTGATCTAATTATTACGCAACATCCGGTTTATTACTTCACGTGACGCAAGTGTAAGACAAGCATGTGTACGTCCATTCCACTCATTCATATACAGATGTAATAGCGGTTTCCTACAACAGGAATCTATATTGATATTATTCATATTAATTCGTCACTATTAATGTACATAGCCAATTACGTTACAATTTAGAAAACATTGAAAACATTGCGCTGATAGTATTATGAAAGCGATCGGCTAAATCACATCATCTTTCGAACAAAACTAAATACGGTCTTAAAATTAAATAATATTAATACACTTTAGCTTTGATGATAAGTCAAAGTTAAATTATGGTTTTGATCGGTTATATGTATAAAATTTATAAACTATAACTTTGGATAAAGATTTAAGTTAAGGTGGTTAAATTACGTTCAGGTTTTATTTTGGATATGTCTCATGGTTAAGTTACGACCGACAGATGCAATCTATGGCAGTTGAGCACAGTTCTTTAGTGTCTGAATTTTTAATTACGGTCGGGCAGCAGGAAGCCGAAAGTACACAATAAAAACTCCATTACCGGACCAGTCGTGGATTAACTATAAGACTCAGGAAGGCGACAGCCTTGTTCCCAAAATATACCTGTGGTGTGCATTAGGGTGACACCTGGGAGTCAAGGTCAGATGTAACCGTGCCAAGTTCGGATGTAAAATTCCAGCCCATTGGTCATACGTCAATATACGGACACGCCCAGTAAAAATTGTTCAGTTTTGATTTGTCGGTCAGATTTTGGCGGCAAGATTGTAAAATATTTAACGGGCTGTTTTGCAATGGAAAGTCACTCCATCTGCAGTTAATAAATCGACTTGGCATGACGTTACATTGGCCTTGGATTTCAGTCTTATGACCTTTCACCCACAGGTTACCTCCCCTTCATCGAGCGCCCTCTACAAAGTATCACCACAAGTTATCTTCCCTTATGAGCGCCCTCTATATAGTGAAACAGCAGATTAATTAATGTGATCGAAGCTCGATTACAACTTGGTGTGAGAACCCATAGATCCCTGCCTCTCGTATGCAAGCAGTAGATGTCTGGCCCTGGTGGACGACCGATAACCCGATCCACATCTTCACGACCAGATCAACATATAACGCTCCCAGCAAACAGCTCTCGGACTCCCGTGAAACATTCCCAACGGACACCTGGCAAGCCCTTCGCCCCAGAAATCAACAAAGAGTCCAACCGGCAACAACAGCAACAGCAACCACAACAACAGCAAGACGAACAACAGCAACCACAACAACAACCGCCGCAATCTTTGGATCAAGCCACTCAAGACGTTGAAGGTAGGCCCTTTTTGTCCACAATGAGCTTTTCTTTGGATTTAAATGCAGTTCCTGCATATGACGGTACATCCGACATAGACACTTGGCTTGAAAGGTTTGACCATGTTTGCAAATTCAAAAGTTTGAAGGATCATCAAATATTATCCTACCTTCCCTTATTTTTAGAAAAAGGTGCTCTGCAATGGTACAAAAACTTAGGTGACGAAACAAAAGATGTTACTGCTTTGTTCGCTGCTTTGCGCAAAGAATTCGCCCTTCCTATCCATCTCCAATGGAACAAAACTGCAGAAATTTTCAGACGGAAACAAAAACCTGATGAACCCATTAGAGATTTTATTAGTTCGGTTCGCAATGAGGCTCGCTTGGTTTCTTTACCGGATAGGCAGATATTTAGTGCTATTATGTCGGGCTTACTTCCGGCTGTTCGTGCATATGTAATTCAGAAAGACCCTGAGAATCTGGATCAATTAATTGAGGCGGCCTTTGTTGGTCAGACTTCCGTAGAGGCATCTGCAGACACCGCTAGCCTGTCAGAGCCGATAGCTGCTGCCTTACAGCACTTGACTATCGAATTAAAAGATCTCAAATCTTCATTGGCAGAGGTGAAAACCGAAACAGTGAACATGGGTATAAAACCTACATCCTATCCAAATTATCCAAACCACGGGCAAACTCCATTCCATGATCAAATTTTTTCTCAAAATTCGGGTTATTATCAGCATCAATTCCCTCATCCTGCTCAAAATTCTCTGAGCTATTCACCGCGTTTTGCTACGCCTCAGGATTTTAACCATTCCCGCCAGTACCAACACAATGGTCAGCACCATAATTATCAGAATTCTAGGGGTCGACAAAACTTTCCGAGCCAACGTCGCAACAATTACCACAATTTTCAGGGCACATCGAATCAATCTAGGGGACCACCTGCTAGGTTTAACAGCACGTCACAGTCCAACAATGGTTTCCGGAATTCCACTCCTCAATGTGATGGCTGTGGTCAGTATAGCCATGAACGCTTTTCCCGATTCTGTAAGGCACTAAATAGTACATGTCATCTTTGTCATACCCCTGGCCATTTTGCCTCAGTTTGCCGCAAATCTAGGCGATCTCCGCAGTCCCAATTTTAGCATACACTGCCTTTCAAGAGAATTAACGGGACCTCTTCAGAAAGGCCAAAAATACAACAAAACTCCACTGTTCCCACATCTACACCTGACGACAACCCTCCTCATACTATTCCCTGTATTTCATTGGTGGCTCCTATGAACACAAATTTGGTAAAGTTTTCTGTGGGCCAACTATCTGTGAATTCTTTAGTGGATACTGGGGCCTCTGTTTCATGTATTTCGAAGTCGTTTTTGGATAAAATACCTTCAAAGTTATGCATTATTCACCCACCTCAACACTCTACCATTTTGGGAATAGGCGGTGAAACTCATCACATCAAGGGCACAGTCACACTGTCTTTCAACATAGGCGAGGAATCTTTTCAACAGGCATTCCATATTTTTGATAGGCTTCATTTTTCAGTTATATTGGGTATGGATTTCCTTACAAACCATCAAGGCAGTATTGATGTCGCAAAACAGCAGCTTACGCTTCAAAACGGTAAGACTGCCATCCAGTGTGTTGAGTTACCCTCTTTCAATGTTGGTTTAGCCAGATCAGCACATGATGTGGAAATTCCCCCGCAAACGGAGGTTGTCTTTCCTGTTCGACTGTCCAAGGTCCCACATAACTGTGTTGCACTTTTAGAACCTGTCAATACTCTGCCATTTCCCTTACAAGGCGCCCGCACGCTAGTTACTTGCCAAGCTGGTAAGGCTCATTTCCGCCTGATGAATCCTTTAAATGTTCCTATAAAGCTCAAATGCTCACAGGTGGTAGGGAAACTTTTTGACGTTGTTGAACACAGTATAAGCCCTCTTTCAGACGATCCGCCGGACGTATCAGCGTCCTGTGAGTCCCCTGAACATGTAGCTTCTGCAGCCACTCTTCCACCTGGTATTGATTATGCTCAGATAGCTAAGCAGTTAGGTTTTTCACTTGACGATTCAGACATAACAGTGGAACAAAAGAGTAGGCTATTTGAACTTATTGGGAAGAATAGGAACGTCTTTGCTGCAGACATGACTGAGTTGGGCGTCACTGACGTTCATTATCATCATATTGACACTGGCGACGCCGTTCCTCAACGTCAGCGTCACTATCGCACGACACCAGAGGGAAAGGCGGAAATTTCCAGACAAACAGCCGAGATGGAGGCTAATGACATCATTGAACCTTCTGATTCGGCGTGGACAAGCCCAGTTGTACTCGTTAAGAAGAAAACGGGTGACTTCCGGTTTGCCATTGATTACCGCCGCCTAAATGCGGTCACGGTCCCCATAACCTTTCCTTTACCACGTCTTGAAGATGTCTTTGACAGTCTTGGCGAATCAAAGGCCTCTATTTTTACCGTCCTTGACCTTGCTTCTGGTTTCTGGCAAATTCCTCTTCACCCTCAAACAAAGCACAAAACAGCTTTTATTACGCATGACGGTGTATACCAGTTTAAGCGTCTACCGTTCGGTTTAATGAACGCACCCATGAGCTTCCAGATGGTAATGTCAAACGTTTTAAGAGGTCTCAACTGGCGCTCGACGTTAGTGTACATCGATGACGTCATGATCTTCAGTCCTGACTTTGATACTCACCTCGTTCACCTCCAGCAGGTCTTTGATCGGCTGCGGGAAGCCAAGCTAACGCTGAAGCCTTCGAAGTGTCAATTTGCACTCCCCAAAGTGGATTATTTGGGACACAAATTTTCCAAAAATGGCGTCGAGGTCAATCCGTCAAAAATTGACGTTGTCAAAAGCTTTCCAGTTCCAACTAATCCTACAGAAGTCCGTAGTTTCTTGGGGCTATGTAATTATTACCGTCGCTTTGTCAAAGGCTTCAGCACCATTGCTCGCCCACTGAATAAGCTTACTGAGAAAGATGCAGACTTCACCTGGTCTCCAGCGTGTGAAGACGCCTTTCAGACGCTCAAAACCGCACTGACGACCACGCCAATATTAGCATTTCCTGACACACAGAAGGAATTTATTCTGACAACAGATGCTTCTAATACCGCTATAGGATACATCCTGGGTCAATTGGATAGTGAGGGCAGAGAGGCGGTCATAGCCTATGGTGGCAGAGCGCTGCGGGGTGCCGAAACTAGATGGAATATTACAGAACGTGAGGGCCTTGCTTTATTTGAAGGCGTGAAAACCTATCATCCTTATCTAGCCAATAGTCACTTCACAGTATACACTGATAATATTTCTCTGAAATGGTTACATTCAATAAAGGATGCCTCGGGTAGGCTAGGTCGTTGGTCTCTCCATCTCCAAGGGTACAACTTCACCATCATTCATAAGCCAGGAGTTAAAAATCAGAACGCAGACGCACTCTCACGTCGACCATATCCATCCGCTTCATCCTCTCCTAAGCCCATTGTATCTTCTATCATCTCACCATCCCTGGTCTCTCATTCTGAAACTGAGATTCCGCTAGATGCCAGTTCAATCCAAGTTGACTTTGAATATTCCACATGCCCAACTCGCATCAAGGGCGATAACTCTTGTAGTGTAAATGCGCTATTGGCCTCCCCAAGTGACTCAGTTTCACAGGCGGATGACCTCAGTCCGGAGAAACGCCCTGCGCTGGACGACATTAACTTGTCGGAAGTCAGTAAGTTGCAATGGGATTGTCCAGTGTTACGACCGTTTCTCGACTACCTAGTTAACGGTCTTGCTCTGGATGATCACAAAAAGAACCTGACACTTGCGGCGGAGTCTTCCCAATATGTTGTCTTGAATGGTGTTTTGTACCATCTCTTCTACCCTAGGTCACGTGGCTCAAAACAGCTGCAGCAGCACGTCCGTCAGCTTGCTGTCCCCACATCGCTTAGGTCGGATGTGTTACATTCATATCATGATTGTATGGCTGGTGGTGCACACTTTGGCTTTGATCGTACCTATGCTGCCATGCGGTGCAAGTATTACTGGCCTCGTATGTACGCTGATGTCCATGACCACGTACAATCCTGCGACCCGTGTCAACGGTCAAAGCGGGCTTTTCATGTCCAAAAACCTCCGTTGACGCCTATGCCCATAGCTACAACTTTCTCACGCTGGCATATGGACATTCTTGAACTAGCGCACACTGATGAGGGCTACAAATACGTTCTTTTGGTGGCTGACAGCTATTCAAAGTGGCCAGAAGCACTTCCTTTAAAGACGCAGGAAGCATCAGAAATAGCCCAAGTATTGTTCAGAGAAATCTTCGCACGTTATGGAGCTCCTGACACATTGGTCTCCGATCGAGGCGCCAACTTTATGTCTAAGTTGGTGTCTGCTCTATGTGCTTTGTTTGACATCACGAGGCACCATACCAGTGCTTATCATCCTCAAACTAACTCAACGTGTGAAAGATTTAATAGCACCATTGCGCAATCCTTGCGTACATATTGTCTGCCCCTGCAAACAGACTGGCCTAAGTATCTGCCAGGTATCATGATGGCCTTACGCATGTCGCCATCTGTAAGCAGCTCACAATACTCGCCATATCAGCTTGTGTTTGGCCGGCAAATGCGCTTGCCAATTGACACAGCATTACTTCCCAAAGAGTCGGTTAGAAAAGACGTCAAACAGCATCTTGATGACTTTTTACACACACTGAAACTCACGAACGAAATCGCTACCAGCAACATCAAAGAGGCGCAAGAAAAGCAGAAAATTATCTATTATCGGCATACAGCCACGCC
>JAVTVY010053253.1:0-25675 GCA_036873755.1 Hanleya hanleyi | reverse complement strand
AGAGATGATGTCCAAATGAACAGACACAATGAAAGCATCACTGTGATAATACTCTAGCAAACGACTTGGAAATTCATTTGAACAAGGAATACTGGTCAGTGATCAGGACATCATGATGTCTTGCTGTCAACATTGAAAGCTGTTGAATGCTTCTCTCTTGCACTGAACTCGGCGTTAAACCTCAAATCTTTCTCTCTCACTCTCTCTCTCTCTCGTGTAGTCATCTTGTGGATTTATTATTCTTATTTTTTTCATTTTATTAATACTCATATTTGGAATTGATACTTACTGTTGTATGAAAAAGGTATTTCGTTTACGGAAGCGGAAATTCTTTTTCAGACGACGGCCGAATATTGAATGTCGGCTCTGACGCCCACACGTAAGATCATGTGCATGTATGTACGCCTGAGTGGGGGAGGGGGGTTCCTGATTTTTTGATTTTTTTTCGAATTCCATATGATGTATGAGCGTCAGTTAACCAGTAGCTCTATATAGGAGTCGGAACCTAACAAATATAAATTCATAGTTTACCATGTAAATAGTACATGTAAACAGTACGTCTCTTGACACCATCTCCCCCCAGGATCGCATTTCCCGCTGTCTGTGTTACCAACGCACGAGATAGATAACTAAATACAACCCAGTGTATTTAAGTATTATAGATCTGTCATACCCTACTTTAACCTGTCAGCATTGTGAAAGATAAAGTATTGGGAACTCAAATCCACAAAATCCTTTAATTTACGCAATTCACACAGTAAGCACTTTAATGAAACTACACTTGGACATACGGCGTTTTAGACTTTTCAAGCTTTTGGAAGTTTCTGATTCAGCTGATATATATGTTTGTGCCGTCATATCTATTCATGAGAGGGTACATGTTTCGCCTATTAAAAATCAGAGTCCGACGTTTCGTGGCGTTTCGTGGCGTTTCGTGAAGCAAGGGAGATGTATTAGGTCACTGTACTCGCATACTAATATTATACACTTAACTTAAATCCGTAAAACTTAAATGAAATGTTCCATAATATAGCAAGGAATATTCCAAGGACAACCTTAAACTTGCTTCTGGTATTGAAAGATCTTGACAATCCTTAATGAATTTAAGGCATATTCCACTGCTGCATTCCATATATTTTGTTGGGGTTTTTTCAAAGTTATATGTGTACCACCATTTAGTGTATGATTCTCATACAATTGCCAGTCTATTCTATAGATTTCTCAATGTACTACAGCCCAGCATATATCGATGGTACATGTATACACAGCCTGGCAAATTTGCTTATGTAA
This sequence comes from Hanleya hanleyi, assembly GCA_036873755.1. Classification (NCBI taxonomy): domain Eukaryota; kingdom Metazoa; phylum Mollusca; class Polyplacophora; order Lepidopleurida; family Hanleyidae; genus Hanleya; species Hanleya hanleyi. The sequence continues at coordinate 24,385 of JAVTVY010053253.1, read as the reverse complement.
GCTCACATGCATAACACAGGGACAAATGCGAAAAAGTTTAATTTGTTAAAACAATCACAATAAAATTAGCCGAGTGACGTCTGACGTTTTCACTTGAATATGCAGGTTGATTACAAATATCTATTGTCATTATTACAAGCATGACCTATAAATCTCATGAGAATAGCGCATAATTCTCAGATAATATTCATATGATTTGCTTATGTATGTAATACGTATGATTCACATGCGTGATACACATGTATATTCCCTATAAAACTCAACTCATATCATTCAAGTGAGTTGCGATTTTGCCCAGCTAACACGATTCAGCGTAATGTAACCTACTAGCTTAAAACCAGACCTTCGGACGGGGTAAGAAAACAAACGTGAACATGCGCAACAAAAATATAAACGTATGTTCGTGGTTGATTAATTTTCAAGAACTCAGAATGTCCACTTTCCTATTCAATATTGGTTTTCTAATGTCATACACTTAGATCTGAAATAATGGGTGGACAATGATTGCTGTATAATGTTTGCTAATGTTCAGCAGTCTGTATTGATAAAATGCCTATCGGTGGGAGAAAAATCTCAAAATCTCCCAGTGACTTCATTCGTCCAGTCCACACTAATCGAGTTCTTTCTTCACACGATTATATATGTAAATAATAGCGACCAGGAATACTTAGTTATATATTTACTAAGATTTATCCACATTTGTCTATGTTAACCTTAAGCCCGGCGCACACGAGAGCTATCAGCTGAGCTGACCGCCTCAATTGCCGGTCAGCTCAGGGGCTAGCTCTCGTGTGCGGGCAGTTTTTGGTGAGTTTTTGGCCTCGCGAGGCCGGGGGAAAAATATCAAACTTGTTTGATAATTTCGCCTCGCGAGGCCAAATCCTCAGCGTGTGCGGCGAACGCAAGCCAACAGCTCAGCAGTTTTACCGGACAGGCCAATGAATCGCATGCTATTTTCACTCGATTCATACGCTCGACTCTTCAAAATGGACTTGAAGAAGACGTTATGCGGGAACTGAAATCAATTTCTTGAAACTTTTGCTCACCGTGTGCGCTGAAACAACAAGAGAGCTAGCCGCTGAGCTGACAGGCAATTGAGGCCGTTAGCTCAGCTGATATCTCTCGTGTGCGCCGGGCTTTATGGAAGCTTGCTCCCAGTGCGGAGGGGGAACAGCCGTTTGTGACGCGACATGGACTACCCGAATTGTATCTAACAGAATGACTAACCTCAACCATACCACTGGTTCAAACGCAAAATTTAGTACTTACAGACATCGCTTTATAGACACAGCTATGACATTTAATCTGCCATCTGTATTAATTCGAATTCTAGTTTATTTAGATCGTCCTGCATCATATACCTTGTCGCATATCAAAATAGTTGAATGTTCTCCATGCTAAGGCGTTGACAACTCTGCACCATTTCAACGATTCAGCTCACCCAGGAATGTCAAATCAAATCTGCTCTGTTCAATATGTCAAAAACAGATGTGGTCATTTGATGATGGGAAACCACATTCCCATATAATACAGCGTAAAACCCGTACGGTAACAGCGTCTAGGATATGTCATCCCATACACGTATACGGGATGAGCACGTGGGACGCAAGTGGCCAGTCACTGCTTGACACGTGCTGCAGGCATGATGCGCTCCACCAACGTTCAACAACTGTGTCGTTGATATTTTTAATAAAATACTGATTTAAATTACATGGGAAAAAGAATCCCACATTAACTTGATCATGGGATGAAAATTCCCACTCTGGAGAAGGAAGATACATGCTCACCTCGGCGGCTGGGTTGGGATGTATTTCCTTCTCTCGGGTGGGAATTTTCATCCCATGATCAAGTTATATGTAAACCTCTTCATCTCTGTAAACTCAAATATAATATCACGGAACATTATATCTGATATCAACGCTATATAAATCTCGTGCGAATTTGAAACTACATCTTTTAGCCAATCAGGTGGCTAGCTGGACGAAATAACTTTAAAAAGACGCCCCTTGTAATTAAACAGGAGCACGTGGACAAATATAGTAAACAGTAAAGACAAGCAGTACCCAAATAAGCCACCCTTGTCTACCTGTCTAGACATCGTGCGTGATAAACGTAAATTTTAAAGGATTTACTCCTGCTGCCTGCTTTTGTCAGGCGGTAGAAAATGTCAAAAGACCGACCGCAGATAAGTTGTTGGTATCCGTGAACTAAACGCCAATAACTGTCAAATTGAAAGTCGTCGTCATTGGTTTATTATGGAATCTCGTAGAATATCGGCAAAACATTCGCACGAATTTTTCTTAACTGCACAAAAGTCTAGTGACATTTCAGGGCCCTCCGCCCAAAAAACATCCCGGCCGCCAATGCATTTTTCTTTTTTTCGGTTACCCACATTACTGACGAAGTTTCATGGCCTTTTGATCAAAACTGTGTCTGTACGGTAGAGGTGAGATGGTACCGCAAGCAGCCCAGGCCATGTCTCCCTGCACAAACTGTAGCCTACAGGTGCCACCACTCCAAATTTCAGCGTACTGCAACCTATGGTGCTATAGCCTATAGTATCACATCCAGCTTTATGAGTATGATACCACATTTCAGCGCATTGTAGCCTTTCCCCGTCACGGTATCCCCGCAGGGTAAATGGTCCAGCGATTCCCTGTGTACTTGTATGCACGTATCCAGTCTATTACATCTCGATTCACTTCGTTGGTTCCACGACTGTGTCATTTCAAAATGCCTACTAGAGGGCCCAGCCCCATTTAATTGTATCGTTGAATATTTTATATTCTATATATTGCAGGCTAATAAAGCGATACCACAGTTAATTAAAGTGCCGATAGTGAGGTTATATTGATGTGACGTTCGTTGCCATGGACCGTATTTGTGGAAACATTTAATCAAATCCGATGTGGAGACACGCAAACCTCTGTTGGTTTAGTTACACAATGATTCTATCAACGTCCGCGTTAATTACTTCACTGTGTCATGTGAATTTAGTGGGGTAGGTTTTGGCCTGATCGACTCTGATGTTTAATAAATGATACATTAGCTATATTCGAAGGTCCGAGGTTAAAGGGTGTTATACATGCATTTATTCATACAAGTTCCATGCAATCCGTCTGACAAAAACGAACTTTAATATAAACACGAAATTGTATCCTCGAGTTATTTCTATAATCGTGGCAGGACATGGCAGAATCAATATACCTTCGACTCCTACCCTAATGAATTGGGAACCAGTCGACAGACGTTTTGCAAGGTATATGCCACACAGTAATGACATAATTATAAGCCAATAGAAAATCCACACAGATGGGGGATAAAGGGTTAAGCAGAGTTTTCATGCGGCCACAAAAGGTACTAGACCGGAATAATCTGCCAGCAGTTTTCTGAGACCAGGGAAGGTAAAGTGTGATGAATTAGGAAAACATGTGCGATTAGAAAGAAGGTTTATATCCACATACAAAAGCAAGTTTATTGCCTGCGCACAAACTTTTGTCAGTGAATAAGTGAAACGTTTGTTCCAATTGTGGATTATCGGTTCTGACCTTTCGCTGAAGAAAACGACACAAACATTTCAACACCCAGTAATAATACAATTACACTGGCGGAGGAACGACAGTATACAGTGGTCCGCTTCTATATATACCACATAGAATCGGGAGTTCTACGAAATTCTCTTTCTATTGACATACAAGAATCAAGAAACCTTCTCTTGCCTTCAATTCGACCGGTAAGTCTTCTTCTGATGCTGGAGCCTACCACTTGTTTACGATATTAACGTGCTCAAAATATAACCGGAATAACGTCTGTCGTACCCCTAATTGATCACCAGTATAAGTGAAACCTGGGACCCAATATTAAATTATCTATATTCGTCCCAGGTGAAATGTAGATGTTAATTCAGTATAATTATATGACTTTTGTATTTAGTATGTAGACTGTCGATTTTTTGCCGATTGCTCCATGTTGACAAGAACGGAAAATGAACCACATCAATCTAAGGAATGTCGAATATGACGACTCGATATTCTGAAATGAATCAGTCAATTATCAGACGTATACTACTACAACATCTGATATAATTTAATTTGGAGTATGGTAAATACACGGTGGTGTTGGTTAGGTTATGGCTAGTTCAATAAATATAAATGTTTTGTGATGTTCCTGATGTTGAAGGTTTTATGGACGCATATCAAAGACGTTGCCATTGTTCATTCCTTCTTTCATTTCCACTGGCATGATTTGTCGGTTTAATTACTTTTATTGTGTGTGTTATGGATATTTTGAGGTAGGTTAATTGCGATATTTGATTCGGGCTTTCTGCTTTGCTCCATTCATCAGTAGATGTGCTTCAGTAACCGTCAATATAATGGGTTTTTTTGTTCGGATCTAACATACAGTATATCAGTATACGATCTGACTTGGAAACGTGAAAATTGGGTGTTGATTTGCTACATTCTCGTCTCGCGAGACTCCCTACTGCGAGAAAGAGTCTCACGCGTAAATGGGAGCCATCCCCCCAAAATTTGGGGGGTGAGTAGGCGGCGTATGATTTTTCGTCTGTATCCGGCTTGTCATTGACCTGCTGACTCCGCCGAGTTAGAAGCGAATTGCTAAACATAACGTGGGCTATATAATTGGGAAATGACTCTTTCCGTTTCGGAGCATATCAATCGCGAACAAATTATTGTCGGTATGTATACTTGGCCGTGAAAGCGAGTTATCTAATACAGGAAGTAGTTCGCGGATAGACACGGCTGTCTTTGAGAATGAATAGTCCCGGTCGAGCGAGTGATGTCATGCTGCCTCGCTTTGAGATTGGAGATTCAAAATGTCACCAGTTTACATGAGAGTCGCTTTGGTCTCCCGCGGGTAGACACGGCTCTCTTTGAGAATGGATTTGCTAGTGTCTTCAAATAGGCCAACGCTGTAGGTGGATATCTTTAGCAAATAGTATAGGGCTGGGTCTAAGAGATAGTATAAACATTGCCGATATATGATACGCGTGTGGGTCTTTTTTATTAACGATCTGTGAACTATATCAATGTATTATTTCTCTATCTAGAATATTAATGCGCATACATGTACTCACCTACACTGGAAAAATGTGTGCAAGGTAATTTAGAACAAAACTTGTGTTGAAAGTAGCACATAATGTGTTCGAATCAACTCGAATTTATGTTGAATTCAACTCGATTCAGTCTTGTGATCATATGAACTCGAAATCATCTTGATTTTAACACAGCTTTGAGTGAAAGCCATTCTACATAAAGCTGCGAACACAATTTTTTTCATAGTGTAAATCTCCGTGTTCAGAACATTATTACCTCCCGTACTTTATATGTTTGAAGGTTACTAATCTGAGAGAAGTTATACAATGTTCCGTGCAGGTACTCTACCGTATCGTATATACCCATTCATATCGAAACTTGATCCACTGTGTCATGTATCGCAGAATCTATGTGGTCAGATCGAATCGAATCCAGCCTTTATGTATCTAGAGATACCCCCGATTGAATGTATAATTTTATACATTGCAGGTGATTAGATCATGGGTACGCGGTATGGAAGCGACAAGGAAGTGGCCGCCGTGACCTTTAACCTCAAAGAACAAAGGTTCATGGAGAAGAAGATGCACACCCTGAAACTAGAGGAATCTTACTCGCTTAAGCTCCTAGAACTCGACCATCGGATAATAAAAGTCAACTACCGTCGATTGAAGGACAGGGTCTCCCGAATCCATTCTTTCCTGACAGTAGATGAAATTACCGATTTGAAAGAACTGGAAGCCAGTGGAAAGCTTAAACCTACTTACAACTCTCTGAATCTCACCGGGGCGTTGAAAATTGCCTCCGCCGCCAAAAGACTGAAACTGAATGGAACTAGGCCGAGTACGAGTGTACCTACAGCACGGCACAGGTTATTGAATAAGCGCGAGGAAGATAACGTCAAAATTATGAAGCGATGCCATTCGGTAACGGGAGTTTTTATGGATGCACAGACTTCAGGTGGACAAACCCGAGTTAGAAGGGAGTCCTCCGATGGCAGGATAACGATTAACCCTCCAGGAACTCGCCCGGCGACTCGTCCTAAAACTGCATTTGTTCACGAAGAACGGCATAAAAATACAACCATTCCTGGACCGAAGGAAAATACGGAGGATGAGTGGGAAATGTGTTCTACAACGAAACTCAACACGCGACCGGCGACTTCAGTTGGCGGTCATACCAATGCAATGACTGGAATTTCTCGTAGAAACAACGGAAGAGCACAAACCGCTCCCCCAGCCAAGAAATCCAGAAACCCCTACAGTTCCCACGACGTGGCCGAAAAGGATGCGAGAACATCTAACGGGGCACTGACACCTGGGGGATCGAGGGAACGAAGTTTGTCCGTCATCTCTAATGGATCGATTGACAGCAATCTTGGGGAAAACTTATTTGAGGAACGAAGACAAGAGTTGATCGAAATCGAAACGCAAAAAGGTTCTACACTTGAATCAAAACGGAAAGACTTCCTGAAGAAGGTAGAGGAGTATGTCGAGTTAAATCCGCTTCCGAATGCTCCCGACAAACCGACTATAACCGTCTTACCTTCCATGACACCGGAAGCCACAATCTTGACCTCTGACCTTCAACCGGCTGGAAGGCCAAAACGCACCAGGAGGAAACTTACTATGGTCGCTTTCGAAACTGGCTTCAACGAAGAGGAATATCAACGGCGTATCAAGGAAAGTTGGAAGAATTTGAATAAGTGTAGATATCTTCGTCTTCCGGACGAGCGCGTGGACCTGTCTGGTTACAATACTCTGGCCACGGATCAGCTCAAACTATTACAGGCTCTCCGTAAGAAGAACCTGGTCCCCTTTCTAACGGGAGTTCAGGTGACGGGCTAGAATTTAAATATATGGTAATTGCTATCTCATAAAACGCGGTGTTAATTAAACAATTGGGACATGCCAAATCATTTTCTTATAAAACTGACTATCAAAAAGGTGTTCAGGTCACATTCCATTGTGCCTTTAGAACATCTGGTCAATCTGGTTAAACATTTCTCCATTCACACTAATTTCATGAGTTGATATATCAACTCATTAAAGTGGATACGTTTTATTAACTTTTGCTGTGACAGTATTTCTGCAACCCTTCAAACACTGCGGGGTCTTCATAGCCAGATCTCGTCCATTGTCTTCAAAGGCGCTATACACAGTTTTCATCGTCATGAGCTTTCAACTTCCGTCCATACATACATGTAGATTTTGAACTGTGGAGCAGTTCAACTAATCCAAATATAAAAATTACGACTGACACAAGTCTGCATAGTTCCATGATGAATATATTTACAAGCTTCCAATTACCGTCATGTAGTGGCAAAGGCAAAGGTTTAAAAGCTCGTAAATATATTCATCATGGAACTATATAGACTTGCGTCAGTCGTAATTTTAGATTGGGATAAATACAAGTATGTGCAACTTTATTGGATGATCCACAGACAATGGCTGACAATCTGGCTGGGTCATGGCATCGAATAACCACGAATGTTATTGGACAAATGTGTCTCAGACTATCGCTAGGTGTAGAGTTTGGATTTTCCTGTAACACGATTGCCACAAAAGCATGCATAGCATAACAGAGGGCATCCAATATTTTCATATTCATTTCTATTTCCACGAGCCAGGAATTGTTTCATTCATGGACTTCAGCATTCCGTAAGTGTTTCCATAGGAGGTCACCCTTGAAGTGATGCGCTACACTGTGCTGGTTGTCTTGGACTGAATGCTGCATTTGACTTGAATTATTCGTTAATTATTATCATTATCACGGAATTGAAGTATATTAACATGTTCACTGCACACATCAGACCACTGAGATTCGAACACGGTTTGTCAGAATAGTGAATAGCTTGAATGGGCACGATTGTATCCAGCAGTATATAGGTTCGTGTCCTGTAGTCTCGAAGAAATGTTTAATATATTGAGAAAATGCGGGATTTGACATCATAAGTTTGTGATGCTTTGTACATCAATATTTATGTTGCTGAGAGAAGTGTGTTTCACAATCATTACCATTTGCAACTTTTCCACAATTGTTAGAAGACGAGCGCTTTGAGTCGCACCGAAAATAGCTAACACATCGACCCGAGGTGTACTGTCAGCGTATACAGTTATCGTCTAGTTTGAATGTGTTCACATCACCATTGTGGAATATCGTGTCGTTCCCACAGAAACCGTATCTGTCGATAAAGAAGACATAACAATACATAAGACACAGTCTGAGTAAACGTATGGTATGAATTTACCATTAATAGCGACTGACTGCCGCGAAATGACATATTGAGTTAAACCAGGCAATCGGAAGCCGTCGAAAGTAGTTGCTTTCATTTCTCTGGACAAAAAGTGTACTCCGCATCGTGACTGAAAGTTTTGCCTTTTTCGCATGCTTTCAAGAACAGGCTTTTACAAAGATGGAAAATTATCGTCTCCGAAATTACAGATTTGATATATTGCGCAGGCACACTTTCCTACCAATCTCATGTGCTTCTTTTCTACATTAAAATGGCTTGAGTGAACTCTGGTCACACGATTTGGCAAAGGCTTTTTGATGGTATGTCTGCTGTAGGGCCTATATATAATTCCATTTCACTGAAAGTAAATTATCCTGTCGTACATATATGCTTGGGGTAGTTCTCAGGCACTGGGTCTTAGGATTTGCGAAACAGCAAGTTCTGTATTTGTTAAAAATCGTTGTTTCCAGGTGAAAACTACACCGTTTCTCTGTAAACATATGAAGCCAGTCCAGAATTACACGGCATATATTCCGGAGAGAAATGGGTGTTGTTATCACCTCGAAACCGTTGATTTCGCATAAATGCTATTCTTTGCAGACAACCTAATACCCAGTGCCTAATAGATAGTTCATTCTGGCTCTTAAAGTATCTGGCATTGGGGTCTAAATCTTCACTTACGTCGCACCAGGTTCTTTAAAAATAGACACCAGATGGCCTTAGCATCGAATCGATTTAAATTGGATTCTTTGCACAGATGTATCAAGAGTGCGTTATTGTATTGTTGAGTTATTTGCCACGCCTACATTTCCTCTGCAGAGGAAATGAATCGGATGCTTGAGGATAACGTCACTCAACAGTTTGGCATTTGTCGATTCTGAATGGTTCACTAGATGGATCGAAATTCCAATTTAGGTTATAGGCGGATGTTGAGGAAAAATAGTCCCACACAGCTACTTGTGGTGAGGTATCCACACCATGTTTGCAAAGTACTCATTCACTTTAGCAAAGTTTCTTGTCGAAATACGAAATTCAACTTAATTCACCGGTGGTGGCACCTTTGGGCGGATGTTGACGACACGTAATTCCGGGTCACTTCTGTGGCAAATTAACCACATACCAAAATGCGAGCGTACCGTGCTAGGTCTATTGCTTTACGTTTCGTAACTTGTGTCTAATTCCGCTTAATCCGGGACTAGGGGCCGTATATGATCTCCTCTACATAAAGATTCTCATGATGTTCATATGAACAAGCACAAACAAAGCGTGACTGAGATACATAATTCTCTGGATAACGACTTTACAACGAAAATCATATGGATTAAAAGTAGTGAACAGCGATACGGATTTGATATTTTTGAAACACCATGATGTCTTTTACCGGCATCATTGAAAACTGTTTACCGCTTCGCTTCTCTCTTACAGGAAACTAGCCTATGTTTATGTATACTATGTTTTTGTTTTTTGAATTTGGTACTGATGCTGTTATTTGAAATACATCTTTGGATTATGGAAGCGGAAATTCGTTAATGGACGAAGGATGAATATTGTATGGGTTATGCAGATTTTATCTCATTGCCCGAGAACACGAGTTCAAATTAGTTTATGTTTCATTTGTTTTCAGAACATTCCCATTAGACGATTACATACTAGATTGTATCAGAAGAAAAATCATAAGACTTTCTGACAATCACCACAGCACGGCAGTTACAATCAACAACAAAGCATGCCAGAGATCATCAACAACACAACATGGCATTCACAATAAAAAAAAACATGGCAGACACAATCAACTACACAGCATGGCAGAAAGAATGAAGAACACAAGATGACAGGCACAATCAACAACACAAAATGGCAGACACAATCAGCGGAAATAACTGTGGTCTTGAGGCTAATGTACATTCACCATCAAAGAACAATTTATTACAGTCTGCAGGATGGGATGAGCAATGCGCGAAGTCCTAACGGCAAAGCGCTTTCTGTTCACTCTGAATATGTCAACAATCGATCATGTTTGAATATGGCACATTCGCTCAAGATTAGTTATTTCTTTTCATCAATGTAATTCAAAACATCATAAATTCGAACGCAAAACTGCTAATAACGTTAATATTGAAATTCAATGTTTTCTTAGTATAGGTTGGTTGTTAACCTTGAACAGAACAAAATAAGACAAGAAGTTATATACAGCTAACGCTAATCGTAGTTTCGTTAGCACAACATCGATTTGCATTTATAAGTTTGTTCTGAGTTTTTGAAAACCATGGAAAGATCGAAGAAAGCTTCGTACAGTCCCGGTGGCGGCAAAAGGCCCATTCTCACGGAGCGATTTGTAGTAACAACTTGTAGCATACAAATCAGTTGCATCGTGAGAGCACTCGTGCGATTTTAGTCGCATGCTACAAGTCGTATGAAATAGAACAGGCCCTGTTTTATGCGATTAGTTGCATGCTACAAATCGGGGGATTCCCCCGCCGAGTTGTTACTACAAATCGCATCGTGAGAATGGGCCTAAAGGCACTGGAGGAACTGGCAGTAGGCGTGCGACTGCTCATGCACAACTTGCGAGTGCGACAGCGGGGCGCAGTCTTCCTACGGAAGTACTCAGAACCATATGTCACCTGCATTTATTCATGAAGTTAACGAGACCGGCATCCCTTCTCAGGCTTCTGAAACTTTGCTATATGGCAAAGCAAATACCTCCCATTTATTTTATTGAGTGGAAATAATAATTACTTTCCTTCCCTTGGATTCAATGGGGGGATTATAAGGCAAATTTTACGAGGTTGTCTTCCACGTGTTTGCCGCCTAGGGCGAGCAGTTCTATTCAAAGAAGAGCGAAGCATAGCAAGCATAGGAGAAAGCGAGCAGAGCAGAAACTATCCCTTTCTGGACAGTAATATTCCAGTGGGACCTGCATATGGTGTATACAAATTTCGCCTAATAGCATTTGCTAGATCCTGTGTTAAATGTGACGATTTTAATCAACGTCACAAAACACTGTTTTATAAAACAGGGCTATACCACCAAGCGCCTCCACTCGAAGTTTCTCAAATTTGTCGACACATATCGCATGCTGATAGCAAAATACGAGCGTAGCGTATAAGATCTTGGACGTTACGTTTAGTAACTTGTATAATTCCGCTTAACCCGGGGCTAGGTGCCGTATGAAACCATGTACTTCAAGATCCTCATGGTGCTCATATGAAGTCACAATCAAAGCGAGACGCAGATACATCATTTTCTAGATGACTTTACAAAGAATATCATATGGATAAGACTACTGATCAGCGATACGGATTTGATATTTTTGGAGCATGATTGAAAACTGTTGACCGCTTCTCTCTTGCAGGAAACTAGCATATGTTTAGATTTACTATGATTATCTTTTTAAATTTGATGCTAATGTTATATGGAATATGGAATAGGTCTTTGGAGTATGGACCCGGATATTCTTTAATGGATGACGGCTGAATTATGAATGGCGGACCAGACGCTTGTAACTAGCCAAGGGGGGACGGGGTCAACTATTCCCCAGATGCCCTCATTTCTAGTCAATGGCCACGTGTTAGCCAGTGCAGACAACGTTACGACATGTTCTCCTTCCTCGTATGTACAGCAAGCTGCTGCATCTAACAACAACAGCATGAACACATCCACTGTTATGTCATTAGGATAGGGGACTGGAACCTGGGTCAAGGGCGTCGCTGGAGGGTCGTTGGGTGCGAGCGCCCCTCTCCCCCCCCCCCCCCTTTTAAGCGCTCAACGGTATGTTATTTTCCTATGTTGGACAGTACAAAACTGAGTACAAGAGACGACCCCCTCTCAAGAAATCCTGACGACGCCCATGTGGGTCCGGTTTTGGCAGCCCAGCCTATACCAAAACATAAATGCATGGAATCGCATGTTCCGCAACAAATGAAAGCAAAAATTTGGGCAAGAGAGTACGTTGAACTATGATTAGACACATGATCATTTTGTATGATGCTCATGAGTAACTCTTGTCGTCGAATACCAAATATGAGATAGGTGGAAGGAACGTCAGCAATACGCATACATCGGTGATCTCAAACACGCGATGGAGTGGATCAGTGGAGCCTGAAGAATCATGACGTATTTGGGTATCCTGCTGTGAACCAGAGCTAGCTGATATATACACCACCGGGCATCGTAGAGAATCCCTCGAGGAATCGCTCTCAAAACCAGGGGAATATAACCTGTGGTTTATACTGCTAGAAAACCCCTATGTGCATTCTGGTGAATCGCATCTTTCTCTTTGTGTATGTAAATAATTTTCAGTTTTTCATTACTTAATTCGTTCACTGATGTTTAATAGGTTCATTATGTCTAGAATAGTGCGTTAATAGATGTACCAACACTCGCGATAAAATTTCAGCAAAGGGGGGTAACTCATAAACAATTTTAACTGATGTACATTAAGGGCAACATTGAAAGAGAGATAAAAAAACAAGAGGTCATATGCCCCCACGGGGTACGGACATTTCCCCCAGTGGACATTTCCCCCAGCGGACATTTCCCCCATGGACATTTCCCCCAGTGGGCATTTCCCCCAGTGGACATTTCCCCCACCTTATATTTTCATATGTTTATGATAAATGAGTCACATATTATACAATCTTATAGCATATTTTAAAACAATATAACAATTTTTACATTAGGTTTTACGAGGAAGCACATAAAAATATAGGTGTGAGGATTACAGACTGCGTAAAGATAACAATTGATGTTGTGAGGGATTAACCTTGTATTATGGTTATTAATCAGACTTCAAATAAAAATAAAAGAATAAAAATATAGATGTGAGGATTACAGACTGGGTAAAGATAACAATTGATGTTAACCTAGTATTATGGTTCTTGATCAGACTTCAAATAAAAATAAAAGAATAAAATTATAGGTGTGAGCATTACAGAGAATGAATAAAAGATTATTATTTAGAAACAATAGGTTAGGTGTGAGGAGGTCTGAACTTGAGCACCTTTCAAGTTGTGAGCCATTTGATGAGAACTACAGTGAAAGTTGAGGTAAAAAAAATATATATAGAACAAAATTATGTTGTTTAAAAATACATCTTTTTTTACATTATTTGAAAATTATGTTATATTAGCCTCAAAATAACCTAAAAATACAGGGTGGGGGAAATGTCCACTGGGGGAAATGTCCAATGGGGGAAATGCCCACTGGGGGAAATGTCCATGGGGGAAATGTCCGCTGGGGGAAATGTCCACTGGGGGAAATGCCCTGGATCCTGCCCCCACAGACAAATATACTGACTGCGTATTTCTAAAAACATCACAATAACCAAAAGTGATACCTGTGATGTTTTGTATCCCAGCCACGCTTCTATTGAAGAAGTTCATGTGGTCATCTTTAATGATATGACCACACGGCCCCTAGTACAGGCTTGAGCGGTATTAGATACAAATGGTTTAGAACGATGATGTAATAGCCCTATCAAATACTCTGATGAACTATGTGACCCCCAGATGGAAAAAAACGGCCCAAGCGAGGAAGTATTTGTAGAACAGCGTAATATAATAAGCGGTTATGTGTATTTAGACCTAGTGAAACGGCACACTTCCTCACCTTTCACTTGTAATCAAAGGTGATACAATTAACCGGCGGAATGACCATGTACCCGAAGAAAACAAAGTGTTGGCCCGGAAGAGCAGCTGTACTTCAGTCATGTTACCGACCCATTGTCTGAATGGACGTACAAATGTCTGTATTCCATGAACATTGATATTCGCTCTGCAATGAAATGACACAATCATTATAGTGACGTCCCCTGTGGCCGTATCCACAAACCCAACATAATTAACTGGCATTGTCTCGTGTAGTCAGAGGCCACTAAACCCATAGGCGCCAAACTTGATTAATAATCCATGTAATTAATTAATTATTTGTCATTTGATCTATCTATCATATGCAAGGAGAACACGGGATGAGTTTTTCTAAATTGACTATTACACTCTGAATATTATATGCCTCTAGTGGCGATTTCTAGTGCCTATGAGTAAACTGCTGTTGATTCAACCTATTTTGTAAATGCTACCGTTGCTTTGGTAATGTTCTATATTATGCATTGCATGTGCTATATGTAGCATTGTATGTTGTATTAAGCCTCTGATTTCTGTTATTGTACAGCACTGGATGTCACTGAGACATGCAAACAACGTTTTTCATATGCCATACAGAAATTTCGTCAATCAAGATGTCAAGAAAGTAGAAGTAGCTATCTGCATCAATGAGGTCAAAGATGTGCACTGGCACTTTTGAGTTAGCCAAATACGTGGGCACTATATCCATGGATAAATAACTCTATCTGGCCTGGGCTTTTTTGTGCCTGTCTAGGCCTAGAGGGGGCCATTTCGGCCACGCTTAAATATTTTTCTCACCCCTTGAGCTAGGGAGCTGAAACTTACGTCACTATACCCTTGGGTTATACCCTTGGGTCAAGTTCTAACAGAAAATGTAAAAAAATCCTAGATGGCCGTTTTGATGACGTCACAGTGACGTCATATTCAAAAACCATATTTGATCGATTTTCCGATTTTTTTATTTATGTGTTTTCTCTGCAAAAAGTGCATAATAAATTAGTAAATAATAGTCTGATGTGAAATAAAATAGATTTTGTCCAATTTCTCACGAAGGAAAGCGGGAATGCTGAAGAAAAATCACTTTTTTGATACCTCACATGTCCGTCATCTTGAATGTATCCATGCCCCTCTACTCAGGGAGTTATGCAAATAGACTCAAAATGTCCCCAATATGACAAACAAAAATGTCGCAGAGGGTCAGCTTTTATTCGTTTTGTCGTTCCTGAGATAGGGAAGTAAGTTTGGTGGGAGAGAGGGATAATGGCCTCACCAAGACCTGGTAGGGTTAAGCAAACACACTTTAAGTTATAAAAACGTTAAAGGAATCGAAAACCCAAAGGCGATGCTTACTAATATCGAAAGAACTATATCATTAGTATTCGAAACACAAAACAAATCAGCTTTTCTAGTAATTTCGAATGAATGAGAACATTTTGAACATCTAGGCTATTGCCCAGATCAAGAATCCGTGGAGGTCGCCATTATAACATGCCTGAGAGCCGTTAGCCAATGAAAATCCTTGAATTATCACCTGACATTATTCCTGTGACGTAGTTGTGCTGTAGGCAGTGTAGCTAATAACATGGAGGCCAATTGTAAATTATTGTGTCGATGGCTTTTGACAGATCTGTGGACCTTTTTTGACGCTCCGAGACGATTATGAGGATCGTGATATATGAATGTCGAATTGATATACAGGTTGACATGTGGCATTTTGCATATGATTTCACGAACTCTCTTTCTGAAGCAGGAATATCAGGCCACATCACCCAATAGCAGTAGAAGAAACGCTACGCTACTAATGCTGCCGTTGTTGTTGTTTAATGCTTTACCTTACTGGATAGAGCCCGGATGACAACGGGATTTTTTGTCGCAGCGCCATCTACATAAAAACAGTATGGTCCATCAAACGTCACAGTCGTTCAAACACGTCGCAGACCATGAAGTTTAAAAGTGTGAACGATAAATCGGTGCTTACTCAGCTGTAGAATTTTGCTAATTTTTCCTACCCGTGTTTTTGGAAGGTGATGGCATAATTCTGTCATGCCGAGCACGAGTTTACGCAGAGTTTAATATTCCTTTAATGAATGTGGAATGTTTACGGTCTTTGAATGCATGTTATATCCATGATTTGTGTTAGGTTCCCCTTAGTTGATTTTTGTAATACACCGTTAGCACAAATTAAAGAAGTTTTTTTTTGTAGCGAACAGCTGGTGGCGCTACTACTACCTTATATGCCTCAGACCAATAAATCAACGGCTGACCCCTTCCCCTCTAGGTAATCTCTAACAAAGTCAAAGAACAGAATTATTATTTTTATTTTTTCCTGCCTTTGTTTTGAAGAAGAATTAAAGTCCAGTGAAATATGTTATGTGTTGAGCTGCGAGTTTCATTTCAAATCAGGGCCTAATTAAGGTGCTGCTCGAAAGGACAGTGTTGGTACCTGTGCACGGCTCAAAGCAGAGAAAACAAGCTAAAAATTATTACCTCATGTGTACTAGTGCAATTAGTGAAAATCTATCTGGACAATATCTGACAAGAAGTTTATGTGGTTTCAGCACAAGCAACTTTTTGTCGAAATATGGAAATCGATATTTAATTAATTAATCGGCGAAATACCATTTCGTTAATATTGTTACCAGTGTACATCTTTCAATAGTCTGATAACTATGCTCAAAAACATATATAAATCTTTAAATAGCACGAAATTCCAACCCACGAATCTCAAAATTATCTTCTTTTTTTTCAGAGCAAGGGAGAGAACTCGTCCCTGATCTAACTCATACACTCACTCATTCAACTGTTCTCTCTCGGACGATCCCCGTGTCCCATAGATAATCAGACCTATACTTCCCCAGTGAGAGATGGTTCCTGTTTTGAGTTCGATCCGATATTGATAAGCTGGAAGTACATCAAACAAATCACATTATACATTTATATGCTACTTTAATCGACAGAAAATATGTTCAAAGAGAACTGAGGATAATGAATTTGAAAGTAATACAAGTGTTATGCATTTGCCGGAGAGCTCCATTTTGAGAACGAAAGTGCCTGGACCTGCAAATCATTTAGTATAATAATGTCAGTCTTTCCGGCAATGGTTGATGCATTGAGAAGATTTTCATACTGGTCCGCGATCTATCCGCATCGAAGATTTAGCATTGTTCCAACACATGCAAAATCGATGGTAGTTCAATGCGCACTGAGCGCTATTGAAAGCGTACTAACTTTCAAAAGCAAATTGCGGGCTCATTGTTGTCACTAATCGCTTGTCTTCATGGCGCGTATCTGCGTCGAATGCCATCCCTGATTGGCGTAACAAGTACGGCTGCTACAAAGCGCAAAAGTGAACGCCGTTAATGCACTACACTGACCTACTGCCTCTCAGAAGTATTCCATGGATTTAAAATGTGAGGTCCCACAAGCATCGATACTGGTTCTATAGAACTGAAATTTATGAAAATCTACTACAAGTATTGTGTACATGTGATTTATTCTCATTTGGGCACATGCACTGTTTAACCAGGCTGCGTCAAGGCAAAACAAAAGTCAACAACCACAATGCGACAGATGGCCGTCGCTGATTTACCTGATGGAAATGCGTTTAATTCGCATCGCCGTACCTTTGAGTTCTCAAAGATTAATAATGGGACATGTGTTTAAAAATCTGATACACTATGAATTCCTATGCAGTTAGGCTAACGCTCGTCAAAATAGAACGAATTCTCAGAAAAATGTTCATATTAACAATCTAAATAGTCAAGATTACCTTGATCTATCTAAGTTTTAAAACTTTTCTCGGCGCACCAACCAATATCAGCACGAAAATAGTGTATGAGTGTGGAGAAATAGGCATGATGTCGTAATGTCTTACCGCAAAATGGTGGAAATTTCTTAGTTGTAAGGTAGAAACTCCTTTTTGCAGGCGGTTTGTTTGCGTAATACCCCATCCGAGAACATCCACCTGGGGTACACTCAGCACACTTGCCGGAAGTGAAATCTTCATAACTCGCACAAGGATATCCAGTGAATGGACAATCTGAGTTAACAGACTCAACGAAGAGGTCAGGAGCCCTATTATGGCTGCAGGAATTAATGTCGGGATCTGGACAGAGGAACAAGTGCGTTCAGGAAATTTTTTTTAGAATGATCCAACTAAAACCAAATATGGGAATACTACAACAGATAGCATATGATCAAACTGACACAAGGTAATTAATGGCTTTATGTTAAATCCATGAAATCCTCATTTAATCCATCTATCTATCAAATAGTATCGACGTTCACATTCACACAGCTGGCTAGTCCACAAGACTTAGAAGCCAATGTCCAGGAAGAAATTTTCGGCACAGAAAGGAATAAGTAAATTCCAAATTTGTTTGTTTGTTTGTTTTTTCTTAAAGGTATTGCCAGTAAAATACTTACGATCTGGACTCGGACATCCCGTTTGAACTGCACCGCCATTGGGGAAATAATCAACATGGCCAGAAGATAGTCCGTAGCCAACGCCGGACATGCGAAATCTAGCATTTGTGTGGATTATGTCGACAAACATGGCATCTGAGGCATCCAAACGAACGGCAGAATTCAGACCTTCAAATCCATTAGCAGCTGGATCCAAACCTACAGAGGAGCGACCGTTTTTTCAAGAATGGCCTACACATTTGATTGGTTCATTCATATATATCTTTTCTTATTTGAAGAGATCGCCACATTTGCTAACTCGACATATGTTGAAACTTCTTTCAGTTGTTAGAAATCTGTACGAAACTAATAATTTTAAATAAAATAGGCAAATTCACCAACCTGTTATTCGACCAATCTTTTCACTCGGTTTCAACCATTCTCCCACATATCCGGCGGCCTGGGCGCCAAAGCTGTGCCCAACCACATGCATGTCACTGTAGGCGGCGCCACTGTACTGATGGAGATATTCGGCAAAAATGCCGGTCTGTGCTCCAACAAGGCGAGTGTTTGACGCTGACTGTTGAAATGATCTGTACGATCCAGGACTCCAGTTAACACAAAACACGTTCATATCAGCCTATAATATTGTACAATCACAGTTGCATTGTATACAAAGTTTATGGTCTAGGAAGGTGAGTCAAATTTCGTACCTCATGTAAATGATTGTTTCATTAATATATACCTAGTATACATCGCCGATATATAGTGCTACTATTTGATGTCTTACTCTGGTGGCCGATGGTTCGAATCCTGCATGGGACTCGGCCAATCGCAGCACTAGAATCTGTGTTATATTAAAATAATGTAATCCTAAAATAACGAAAGTAATCTCATATAAATACTTTGGAAACCTGAGTTACAATGAACATGGAACTTCATGTATGCGACTGAACTGTTTATCGGATCATAGTAGTCTCTGCAAGTAATCTGCACGCTGCTACGTAATATCGTCCTGAATGAAGAACGCAAAAAAGGCATCTTATTGGAGTTGTGTTTCTGAAGTCTTTCATGTATCCGCTTGCTTCCCCTTATACGTTCTTCTCTGTTTATCACCCCTGCCTCATCCGTTTATGCCTACTATAGTATTTGTCTATTACTGTTAGAAAGATTTGGTCACTCTGACTATATATGTTATGGTACGAACGTGACTGACCATACAAAATCTGTTTCATGGTCGCGCCGTCCACATTTGCCATTTTTAAGCGTGGTATGACCATATAAAGTATGTCACGTCAGTACTATAAAATGTATGGTCCGAGTGGCCATATCCCTTCTGACTGACTATACAAAATCTGTTTCATGGTCGCGCCAACCACATTTGCCATTTTCAAGCGTGGTATGACCATATAAAGTATGTCACGTCAGTACTATAAAATGTATGGTCCGAGTGGCCATATCCCTTCTGACTGACTATACAAAATCTGTTTCATGGTCGCGCCAACCACATTTGCAATTTTCAAGCGTGGTATGACCATATAAAGTATGTCACGTCAGTACTATAAAATGTATGGTCCGAGTGGCCATATCCCTTCTGACTGACTATACAAAATCTGTTTCATGGTCGCGCCAACCACATTTGCCATTTTCAAGCGTGGTATGACCATATAAAGTATGTCACGTCAGTACTATAAAATGTATGGTCCGAGTGGCCATATCCCTTCTGAAATATATCATGATGACAACATTGTTTTGATATCTGATTCAGAATGAACCAAAAAATTTTCACCATAAACTTTTCAAACATCTGAATTCGTCCACCAGAACCCAAGGTGATCCCTGTGATTTGTATCACAGCCGCTCTATCAGCACAGCTCTCGAGATAGCCTATCTAATTCTGCTTATGTCGGTTCTAGAGGTCTTGTGGTTAGTTTTTATATGAACATCTGTAACAAAAGCGCGGCTGAGATACCAAGGCTACGTCTTAGAATCCCGTGTATTCTAGTCGGAATTTGAGGTGCCGAGAGAGGTTTTCCTGTGAAGACAGTTGGTTACTTTATTTTTTCGCCATTATTTTTTCAGCCCTTACATATCTCATCAATTTTGTATCTACGACACGCTTTTATTGTAGCTGTTCATGTGGATGTCATGAATGGCATGACCACACGGCTCCAGGCACCGGCTTGAGCGATATTAGATAAAACTATTGAAGAGCGATGATGTAATAGTCCTATCAAGTCATCCTATGGAAAATGATGAACTACGTGACAGCTAGATAGAGGAAACGGTCCAAAGGACCCATATCTGTGACCCGACGCCGACCAAGCGCTTCATTCTCTACCTTCTTTACCGGTGATAAAACTACAATTACAGTAATTTGTGCAAAAGGATTTCCTCAGGGACACGCAACAATCAAACGCAACATAACACAGGTGGTGAGAAAAATATGCCGACGTACTGACAAGGAGTCAAATGCCCCCACCGGTATATATACTGACTTCTAAACAAAAATATCACAACTCAACTGACCCCGGTAATTTGTAACCTAGCCACGCTTTTATTGTAGATGTTCATGTGGACATCTTGAATAACATGACCACACGGCCCCTACCACTGGCTTGAGCGGTATTAGATACACGTATTGAAGAACGTTGATGTAATAACCTATCAAGTCAAGTGATAGAAAATGATGAACAATGTGGCCGCTAGATAGAAGAAAGAAGGGATATTAACATAATGCAAGTTCTTATTCAAGACACATATCTGTGAGGCCCGACGACGAGCAAGCGCTTTGTTTTCCGCCAGGTTTGCCAGTCACAAAGCTACAATCACATTGATTTGTACAGAGGGCAATCCTCGGTGACCACCAGCAGAATCTCTCCATATACAGACAACAATAAAACGAAACATAACTAGAACTCGTGGACTTCGGAAGGCTGCGTTACCTGTGTGATTTTATGGTTTTGATGTTTGGCTGTGATCTTTAGAGAGTTTTTCCTATTTCCCGAAATTGGATCATGACGTGTATAGGTTGTGTTATGTGTAAAGCTTTAGTTACCTTTGACAGTCATAACAGGATGAAATGTACGAAGTACAATAATTTGGTGATTTATTCCATTAATTATTTTGGTGCTTCAGAGAAAATTTTAATGAAAACCAGAGCGTCTGAAGTCCCCCGACGTTGAAACTAATTATTTGGCTTGGAACTTAACATTCAGCACCCAGCATGAAAAGCATTCTCGAGTGATATCCTGTGGCAAGTTATCCACATACAAAATTTGCAAAGAATCCGTTCAGGTTTTTGAAAGTTACCGTCTAGAAGTAACTATTTTTTTTTTTACTTGTGTTCCTGATACTTCAGCTTGTGTCACCCCTACTGAAACTTTATTTTCACCATACTGTCATGTATTCCAACTAGTTTCTCCATTTTTTCAGGCATTGTAGGATTTGAACGCACATGGGTTTTTTTCTCGATCGGGAGACGTTGATGACACTGACAGATTTATCTCCTTCCTCTAGCTCTGCATTGTCAAGATCAATATCCTCACTCCACGATGTTGACCATCATCCTTACGCATGGCACGATCATACGTAGAAACTTCTGCTCATAGCCATGCAGTAATGGATGATATCTGAGTATATTAGGGCATTTCCCAATTGGTCACCTCCGAGATCCGAAATCGGCGCAATAACATTCATAAAACGAGGACACACCTCCAGAAAGCCATCGACTGAAATGATCCCTTGGTGGGCCTCGATATGCCCCTATCACAAAATAAAAAGCATATCATTTTCCTGTGAACTGTCACCGATGTTATTAATTTAAAATAGGCAAGGTCGTTAGTAATATATTTTTTCTTAAGAAAAACAAAGAAGCATGAGTGAGAACTAACATAACTGATTCACACAACTTCGTTTTGGTCTCGCATAGAATCCCCCAGTTTTGCGCCTCTGCACTCAAATGAGACTGATATGTCTGATGTCTGAGATACACAGGTCAAACTATTTCAATACAGATAATTTCAATGGTTCGTTTAAATGTGGTGGGCATGTGACTTGATGCTTCAGGAACAACTTTCGAAGAGGATTATGTCCCTCCAGAAGTATGTCCTTTGTGTTTGAGAGGTGGCACCGTGTGAAATACATGCCGAATCATAGCGATAAGCTAAGGGTAGTGTTAAGTGAAACGTGAAATGCCCTTAGCAAGCTAAGATGGATGTTGACTCAGTGGGCTCATTTCTCTCAACAGACTGTTCCACTATTAGGGAGTTCAGTGTAACATGTCAACAAAATGTTCACTTATGAGATTAAATTTGTTGGAATAATATTTTCTTGAATATCATAACAGCAGGGGGTTTTTAGGCACTTTTTCATCTAGGTAACTCAGATGAAAAACTTGAATTTGAAGAATTGAGTTTTTGAGAAATTTTGAATTTGAGATTTGCCCCAAACAATTGAGTTTTTTATCGATGGGAAAACGCGCCAAACACGCGCAAAAAAATTGTGTTATATTGGATAAATATTGAATTCTTCAAGAGATAAGTCGAGTTCCCAAACGCAAATGTTGAATTGTCGTGACAAATAATCAAGCAAGATAATTGTTGTTGTTGTTGTTCTTGCCTTCACTCGATCAACTCGCGAGTGCTACGTTAGCGTGTCTGGAGCAAGTCAAAATCGGCACGGGCAACGCAACGTTCATGTTCGTGTGTTAGCTGCCCGTGTTGGCAAGCACGATTATCTTCCGATTAAAATACTCAGTGACAAAGTTTTATTCAGCTTGTATTCTCCGCAATAAAACGTAGCAAACACTCGGCTTGTTCTGGTTCAGTTATCGAATTGATGTTGCCAGGCATGAACAGTCGATAGAAATATAAGCTGATCGCGCCAGATCGTGCCAGTCAATCTAGTGAACTTCATTTTATTTATCCATTAGCTTTGCCTTTCAAGCAAGGTACTTTATTCGCTAATCACAGCGCCCTCAACGAGCAGATCAATTACATAAAAGGAGATCACTTCCAAGCAGCTCTCGTAAAAGTCTCACGAGAGCCCATTTAGCAGTATGCGCAAAGACGTTTCCGCGCAAGTTCTGGCTTGTTTCAAACCGGAAGTTTAGAATTTTAGATGAACAATTTGGGCTTGAAATACAGACTTCCCTTCATCTGAGACAACCCAAATTGTTACGAATTTCCAGATCAATATCTTCTCCACATTTGGCCTTGTCACCGTAAGTCCCAACTCTGCTTTGTTTTTTCACAATCTTGCGGACAAGGCAATTCCCCCCCCCCCCCATGAGACCAAACTGATACAATAAAGGTGGTGAAAAATGATGCTGGTAATTCATGCTTGGAATATGCTGACACCATGCTGCTATAATCTGCTACAATTAAACGCAACCGTGATATAAATATGGCGGAAAAGATGCCGACAAACTGACGAAAAGTCACATGACCCCAAAGGTCAAATTCCGTAAACCACTACCAGTATGCTAGGATGTAAGTTGCAGAATATATGGTCTCGTATGGATCGATGACATGAGGAACACAAACACTATTCTTCCTAGTGCAGTTCTACTGAACATCTCCTAAAACCTCAACCAAGTTTGCGGAAACGCTGTTTGTCTCAGTTCAGCATGATTTGTCCACTTCGAGGTGACGCAATATTAAATTACGTAATGAGCCCAGGACGGACTCCATTAAAATGTCATTAGGGGACACACTTCCACTGACTCTGTATATGCTCCATAGTTTCAATCGGGATATCTAACCAAATACAAAGAAGCTTGGGACAGTTGACTCAGTTTTGGACAGGTGGTTTGTGTTTCGAGAAGCTGTATCTAATTAGTTTATTTGCTGGCTTGGTGAGCAGTTTATTCAATGCTGAACGGCGAGTGGGATATCGGATTTCAAAAGTGCATACTGGTTCCAAAAGCGGCGGCAATGAGACCCCTTAAGGATTTGTTTCAGAGGTGGAAGGTGACCCGGAAGCATGTGTTTAGAATGCCATACATGGAGGGTTATGGGGTGGAGGACTTTTTTATTATTATGCCTCAGTTTTGGGTCTTCAAAAGATTT
>JAVTVY010053252.1:0-25329 GCA_036873755.1 Hanleya hanleyi | reverse complement strand
CTGGGCTATTTTGCATTGACTGATCTGGGTCATCCCTGGTCTATTCTACGCTGACTGATCTGGCTTATCCTGCTCTATTTTACAATAAGTGATCAAGGTTATGCTGGTCTATTTTACACTGACTGATCTGGGTCATCCCTGGTCTATTCTACACTGACTGATCTGGCTTATCCTGCTCTATTTTACAATAAGTGATCAAGGTTATGCTGGTCTATTTTACATAGACTGATCTGGGTCATCCCTGGTCTATTCTACAGTGACTGATCTGGCTTATCCTGCTCTATTTTACAATAAGTGATCAAGGTTATGCTGGTCTATTTTACATAGACTGACCTGGGTCATCCGTGGTCTAGTTTACATTGACTGATCTGGGTTATCCTGCTCTATTTTACAATAAGTGATCAAGGTTATGCTGGTCTATTTTACATAGACTGATCTGGGTCATCCCTGGTCTATTCTACACTGACTGATCTGGCTTATCCTGCTCTATTTTACAATAAGTGATCAAAGTTATGCTGGTCTATTTTACATTGACTGATCTGGGTCATCCCTGGGCTATTTTGCATTGACTGATCTGGCTTATCCTGCTCTATTTTATAATAAGTGATCAAGGTTATGCTGGTCTATTTTACATAGACTGATCTGGGTCATCCCTGGTCTATTCTACACTGACTGATCTGGGTTATCCTGCTCTATTTTACAATATCTGATTAATGTTATGCTGGTCTATTTTACATAGACTGACCTGGGTCATCCCTGGTCTAGTTTACATTGACTGATCTGGGTTATCTTGGTCTATTTTATAATAATTGATCAATGTTATGCTGGTCTATTTTACAGAGACTGATCCGAGTCATCCCTGGTTTAATTTACATTGACTGGTCAAGGTTATCCAGGTCAAGTTTACGATAATTGATCAAGGTTATGCTGGTCTATTTTACATTGACTGATCTGGGTCATCCCTGGTCTATTTTACATTGACTGATCAGTGTTATGTTGGTCTATTTTACAATAACTGATTAAGGTTATGCTGGTCTATTTTACATTGACTGATCTGGAACTCAGAAGAACTGATCAGGGTTATCCTGATCAACTTTATAAAAATTTATGAAGGTTATCATGGTCAACTTTACAATAAATGATCATGGTTAATGATCAACTCTGGAATCACCTACCAACTGTGATGAAATCAGTGACTACGATCAAACAATTTAAAGTGCTTTTAAATGAATGGTACGGCTGTGATTGCTCACAGTGTGATGACTTTTTATAATTAACATGTATATTCTCGACACTAGACATTTTATTAGATAATGAATATTTATATAATGCTTGACTTTTATAGAAATGTGAATTGTGTGTATCTTTTTATTAGCAAGCTGGTTCCATTACTGCTTGATGTTATTTAATTCTCTAGTCGGAATAAGTAGCCTTTGGCTAATATTTATCTTTGCAATCCACCGACTTTAAATAAAGATTTGATTGATTGATTGATTGATTGATTGATGGTTATCGTGGCAAATTTCACAAGAATTTATCAAGGTTATCCTGGTCAACTTTATTAGAACTTATCTATTTCACATTGACTGATCAGTGTTATGTTGGTCTATTTTACAATAACTGATTAAGGTTATGCTGGTCTATTTTACATTGACTGATCTGGGTCATCCCTGGTCTATTTTACATTGACTGATCTGGGTTATCTAGGTATTTTACAATAACTGACCAAGGTTATCCTGGTCAACTTTACAATGGATGAAGCGTTTGGTCGGCGTCGGGCCACACAGAATTGTCTTCTGAATAAGAACTTACATTCTGCTAATATTCTCCATTATTGTGCCGATTCTTCTATCTAAAGGTCACATAATTTATCGTATTCCATCAAATGACTTGATAGAGCTATTACGTCATTGCTCTTGGATATTTGTATCTAACATGGCTCAAGACGGCCCTAGGAGCTGTGTGATCATGTCATTCAAGATGTCCATATGAACAGCTACAATAAAAGCGTGGGAGAGATTCAAATCATCACAGGGATGATTGTTTGTTCATGCGATGTTTTAGATATGCAGTTAGATATATTGGCCTTTGGGGCCATGTGACTTAATGTCAATACGTCGGCATCTTTTCCCACCACATTTATATGTTTCGTTTAATTGCAATATCTGATAAGGGTTATCGTGGTCAACTTGACAATAAATGATCATCCTTATCTTGGCCAACTTTACAATAACTAATTATGGATATCCGCGGCAACTTTACAATAACTGATTAGCCTTATCCTGGCCAGCTTTACAATAACTAATTATGGATATCCTAGTCAACTTTACAAGAACTGATCATCCTTATCCTGGCCAACTTCACAATAACTAATTATGGATATCCTGGTCAACTTTGCAACAACTGATCATCCTTATCCTGTCCAGCTTTACAATAACTAATTATGGATATCCTGGGCAACTCTACAATAACTGATCATCCGTATCTTGGCCAGCTTTACAATAACAAATTATGGATATCCTGGTCAACTTTACAAGAACTGATCATCCTTATCCTGGCCAACTCTACAATATCTAATTATGGATACCCTGGCCAACTTTACAATAACTAATTATGGATATGCTGGTAAACTTTACAAGAAATGATCATCCTTATCCTGGCCATCTTCATAATAGCTAATTAATTATATCCTGGGGAACTTTACAATAACTGATCATCCTTACCCTGGCCAGCTTTACAACCCTGGCCAACTTTACAATAACTAATGATGGATATCCTGGGCAACTTTACAATAACTGATCATCCTTACCCTGGCCAGCTTTACAACCCTGGCCAACTTTACAATAACTAATTATGGATATCCTGAGCAACTTTACAATAACTGATCAGGGTTATTCCTGGTAAATTTTCTAGTACGTTATCTTGGTTATTCTAATTCCTCGATCCTCATGAAAATAGGCGTTTGTTTCTATAGGGCTGAGTATAAATAAATATTATTATTATTATCTTTACAATACCCGATCGTGGTCATCCTGGTCAACTTGATAATAACTGATCATGGTTATCCTGGTCAACTTGATAATAACTTCACAAGAATTGATCAGCGTTATCCTGGTCCACTTTATAATAACTGATCAGCAATATCCTGTGTAACTGTGTACGAGCTATTCAAGTTTATCCTGGTCAACTTCATTATAGCTGAACATGGTCATCCTGGCCAATTTCACAAGAATATCCTGGTCAACTTTATAATAACTTATCGGGTTATCCTGATCAACTTTAGAAGAGCTGATCAGGGTTATTCAGGTCAAATTTACAAGAACCTATCAGGGTTATCCTGGTCAACTTTATAATAACTTATCAGGGTTATCCTGGTCAACTTCACTATAACTGATCGGGGTTATCCTGGTCAACTTCACAAGAACTTAGCAGGATTATCCTGGTCAACTTATCAGGGTTATCCTGGTCAACTTTAGGAGGACTGATCATGGTTATCCCGGTCAACTTTGTGAAAACCTTTCATGGTTCTCCCGGTCAACTTCATAATAACTGATCATGGTTATCCTGGTTAACTCGATAATAACTGATCAGGGTTATCCTGTGTAACTGTGCACTGGCTAATGAAGTACTTCCTGGTCAGTTTACAAGAGCTGATCAGGGTTATCCTAGTCAGCTTCCTAATATCTTATCCTGGTTAACTGGTCAATTTGATAATAAATGATCACGGATATCCTGGTTGACTTAATAAAAACTTCACATTAACGGAACAAGTTTATCCTGGTAAAGTGTATGATAACTGATCAAGGTTATCGTGATCAACTTCACAAGAATTGATCAGCGTTATCCTGGTCCACTTTATAATAACTGATGAGGATTATCTTGTGTAACTGTGTACCACCTATTCAAGTTTATCCCGGTCAACTTCATCATAGCTGATCATGGTTATCTTGGCCAACTTCAGAAGAACTGATCAGGGTTATCCTGATCAACTTTATAAAAATTTATCAAGGTTATCATGGTCAACTTTACAATAAATGATCATGGTTATCGTGGCAAATTTCACAAGAATTTATCAAGGTTATCCTGGTCAACTTTATTAGAACTCATCGGGTTATCCTGGTCAACTTTAAGAGAACTGACCAGGTTATCCTGGTCAAATGTACAAGAACTTATCAGGGTTATCCTGGTCAACTTTATAATAACTTATCAGGGTTATCCTGGTCAACTTCACTATAACTGATCAGGGTTATCCTGGTCAACTTCACAAGAACTTACCAGGGTTATCCTGGTCAACTTTATAATAACTTATCAGGGTTATCCTGGTCAACTATCACTATAACTGATCAGGGTTATCCTGGTCAACTTTATAACAACCTATCATGATTATCTTGGTCAACTTTATAATAACTGATCATGGTTATTCTGGTCAATCTTACAACAACTGACCATGGTTATTCTGGTCAGCTTCAAAGTAACAGATCGGTATTTTCCTGTTCAACGGCGTAAAAGATAATCACGTTTATCCTGGTCAACGTTTTGCTGAATATATTTACCCTGGTCAAATTTGAAATAAAGGATCTTGGTTATCCTGCTCACCTTTATAATATATGACCAGGGTTATCTTAGTCAACTTTACAATAACTGGTTAGCGTTATCCTGGTCAACTTTACAATAAATGACAATGGTTATCCTTTACAACGGTAAAAGCGCTAATCACGCTTATCCTGGTCAACTTTACAAGAACTAATCATGATTAATTTGGTCAACATCTCAAGAACTGATTAGAGTTAACCTGGTCAACTTTATAATAACTTACCAAGGTTATTCTCGTCGACTTTACAATAACTAATCAGGGTTATACTGGTCAACTTTACACTAACGGATTAGAGTTATCCTGGTCAACTTTATAATAACTTACCAAGGTTATCCTGGTCAACTTTACACTAAGTGATCGAGGTTATTCTGGTCAACTTCACAATAACTGATCATGAGTATCCTAGTCAACTTAAAGAGAACTTATTAAGGTTATCCTGGTCAACTTTACAATAACTGATCAGGGTTATCCTGGTCAACTTCGCAAGAACTGTTCATGGTTATCCTGGTCAACTTTACAATAACTGATCAGGGTTATCCTGGTCAACTTCACAATAACCGATCAGGGTTTTCCTGGCCAACTTTACAATAACTGATCACGGTTATCCTGGTCAAATTTACAATAACTGATTATGGTTATCCTGGTCAGTTTTACAATAACTGATCAGGGTTAGTCTGGTCAACTTTACAATAACTAATCAGGGTTATCCTGGGCAACTTTACAATAACTGATCAGGGTTATCCTGGTCAACTTTACAATAACTGATCAGGGTTATTCTGGTCAACTTTACCATAGCTGATCAGGGTTATTCTGGTCAACTTTACCATAGCTGATCAGGATTATCCTGATCAACTGTACAATAACTGATCAGGGTTATCATGATCAGCTTTACATTAACTAATTATGGATGTCCTGATCAACTTTACAATAACTGGGCAGGTTTATCCTGGTCGACGTTATAATATTTAATCGCGGTTATCCTGATCAGCTTTACAATAACTAATTATGAATATCCTGGTCAACTTTACAATAACTGGTCAGGGTTATCCTGGTCAACTTTACGGTAACTGATCACGGTTATCCTGGTCAGCTTTAAATAACTAATTATTAATATCCTGGTCAACTTTACAATAACTGATCAGGGTTAACCTGCCCAACTGTATAAAAACTGATCAGGGTTATCCAGGTTAACTCTATAGTAACAGATCAGAGTTATCCTAGTCAACTTTATAATAATTGATCAGTGTTATCCTGGCCAACTGTATAATAACTGATGAGGGTTATCTTGGCTGACTGTATAATAACTGATCAGGGTTATCCTGGCCAACTGTGTAATAACTTATCAGGATTATCCTGGCCCACTTTATAATAACTGATCAGGGTTATCCTGGTCAACTTTACAATAACTGTTTAGGGTTATCCTGGTCAACTTTACAATAACTGATCAGGGTTATCCTGGTCAACTTTACAATAACTGATCAGGGTTATCCTGGTCAACTTTACAATGACTGATCAGGGTTATCCTGGTCAACTTTACAATATTACTGATCAAGGTTATCCTGAGAAACTTTACAGGAATTCATCAAGGTTATCCTGCTCAACTTCAAATAACTGATGAATGCTTAACTTTATACCTTCAGGGTTATCGTGGTCAACTTAACAGTAGCTGATCAAGGTTACCCTGGTCAACTTTAGAATAACGCATCAGCGTTATCCTGTTTCCGAGCTATACTATCAGCCTGGTACATCTGTTCAAGCTAGACCAGTTTGTCCTAACGAACTTTACAGGTCTGTAGCCCATTGTATAATAACTGATCTTGGTTTAGGTCTCTGGGCAGTTGTTTAATAACTGATCATGACCATTCTGTTCACCTTGTTCAAGCCTGATCGCGATTATCGTGTCCCGCTTTCTAAAGCCTGTAACCATGGTAACATGCCATAACGGTGATTCTGGTCAATTGTATAGGATTCTGGTTATATTGCTGAGTAAGAATTGATCTTGATCAACTTCACAATTACTGATATCAGGCAGGCCTCTCACTTTTCCTACTTTTTCAGAATTTGTGCATATTTTTCCAGAATTTGTCCTACTTTTCAGATCTTTTCAGGGTTTTTGTCGTTCAAAAATAAAAAGAAAGGTTAATTTGAGAAAATGCAACTAAGTGCATCATTATTGGCTTTCGACTAAGAGCATTGATTGCAATTGAAATTATTTAAAATCTATTAGATTGAAAAAGAACAGACTGAACCTAACGTAGAATGAAAAATTAGTCTAACAGATCATAATAAACTGGAATTTTCAATCAAATAGATTGATTTTCAATCGGAATAGATTGGTCACTAATTCCAACCTAATTATTTAAGAGAATTTAACTGGTCCATATTTACCAGTAGTCAGAATGGTATTATAATTTGTCGAGATAGTCTTCA
Organism: Hanleya hanleyi; assembly: GCA_036873755.1. NCBI lineage: Eukaryota > Metazoa > Mollusca > Polyplacophora > Lepidopleurida > Hanleyidae > Hanleya > Hanleya hanleyi. The sequence goes on along the minus strand of JAVTVY010053252.1, from coordinate 18,305 downwards.
TATTCAATAGCTTAAGATTTTGCCCTTGCTATTTATTTACTCCTAAATTTTTGTCCTATGATCAGACAAAAACTCTCATCTGGATAAAGTAAAGAGATGTCCTCTTTTTTTGTCGCATAAAGCATTTTTTATCTCTGGCTACATCCAGAGATATGGAAGGGGGCGGAAATTGGTTTAAAATATGCTCTATCAAATAGTAATCAAATCTGAATGAGAAATGGGGAATATTCGTGTTCATTTCAAACTAAACATGCATTTAGTGAGAGCCAGGATAATAGTAATAAAACAGTGGCCCTTTGCCATTATCAAAATTCATACTTGCCCTGTCCAACCGGGCCTAAAATGATACTATAAAATATGATACCGAACTTCATTATCAATCCGTTAATTAAACTGTCCATTTCTGCGGGAAAATGAAGATGTCAGCGTGTGTCAGAGCTAGTGAATCTCTCTATTCCTTGATCATACTATATGGATGTGGGTAAGAGATATGCCTGAGCTGGTCCGTACACCCGTAACACTGAAGGAGTCTGCGTGCCACTCGGCCGCACCTTCAACATGATCAAGCATGGCTCTGATGAATGGCCAGACCGCATAGCAATTTCCTCTCTATGATTAATGCAATGTTCCTTGTCGCTCCTCCATGCTTGATCGGAAATTATTTTCCCTCTTTTCTGGCATTTTTATTTTGTCTCGCGGTGTCTTATATCAGCATATCATCTCGATATCGTCCAGAAAAAACAGTCAAACGGTCGACAGAATTTTGTTCTGCACACAAAACCCGCTGAATGAATTCCTTGGGATCTCAAACAGACGTCCTATCACCACCCTTCGCGCTGTTCCTTCGTTCCCGTTTCTTGTAGGCCCCATTATCTTTATTTTCCCCGGACGCCGTCCTTTCTAAACATCTTAACGTCACCGCGTCTTGTTCTCTCTTCAAATTGGCTTCCTCTTCACCTTCGGGGAAAGAAAACAAACAGAATCGACAAGAAAGCCCCTGGGCTGTGGAATAATCATCTCATATGTTATGTTATGTACGTTCAAGAGTTCTCTCAGCGTGCTGGTCATCAAAGTAGAGAGCTATACCGTACCATAAGTGGACGTATAGTCTTGGAGGCCCGGGTATGTCCTCAAGGTGCTTAAACAATATACCAGAATCCTCGACATATCTGCAAAGAGAGGGGGAGAATGAAAGGAGAAAAAATTTTTAGGCGAAAAATGTCAGTTGACATTGGAATATGGAGAATCATTTCCAGTATTGAACGGAAGTTCCGTGAAAAATATCCAAGATGGCCGCACGGATGACAGAGGCGCCATTTTCCCAGAAGGCATTTTTCTGACGATTATCGAATCTTTCATTTGTGCAATTTTCTCCGCAAAAACTGTATGACAAATAATCATCTGATGTGAAATAACTTGCTCACCTCTATGAATAGAAAAGCAAAATAATTGAAGAAAAATGACGAAAACATCACTTTCTCTGTGAACCCCACGTGGCCGACATTTTCTGAGGGTCATGGAAATAAGCCCAGAATATACCTCAGTATATGATGAGCTACAAAGTCACAAAGTTTCAGCTTTGTTCTCCGTTTCGGAGCACGTGTGAAAAGTTCACTAAGGGGTGGATGGAATCCGACACCCCCCTTCACCCCTCTAAGCCAGAAGTTTAAGGCCTACTCTCGCAAAATTCGGATATACCCGTAGAAAGACGTGCAGTATACGATGCCGTAACTCTTGACCGCGGCTATATAGGACTGAATAACGCTACAATGAACTTCATTGCCAACTTCCGAAAACTTTCGGAGATAACCGAGTAATGTCATCCGCCAATTGTTAAAAGACCTTGTATCTTTAGATGGGTAAATGGTCCCAGGTCCGGTGCAATGCAGAAATACCAAAGTAAAATACTTCCACCAGGAGAAATTGTTTAATTGGCATGAAGTACAATATTATATTGTATACTCAGAAAAATTTCAAGACACTGAGTCTCATGATTCTCGAACAGGGCCGTATGAAGTAGTGCATTTTGTGCAAAATAGCTGATTCGGAGGTGAAAACAATTCCTATTGTTCTCTGTAAACACATGAAGATAAACGATAACCAGAACCAGATTTGGTCTACGACTACATATTGGAACAGCGAGTATGCTGTATCAAGCTGGATCTGGTTATCGCTTATCTTCATAGTTTATAGAAAGAAATACGAGGGGTTTTCGCCTCAAATTGGTGATTTTGCACGAATGCTACTTCACGGCCCTGTTATTCGAGAATGGTGAGACTCGGTGTCATGAATCTTTTCTGAGTATACAATGTGATATTGGACTTCATGCCAACTGAACAATTTCTTGTATATGTAATATTTTATTTTTGGCACTTCTACCGCACCTGTTCTGGGACCATTTACCGATCTAAACATACCTGGTCCTATTGGCACGAATATAAACGGAAATTTCCGAATGCGTATAGCCGACGTGACTCGGAATCATCCATCACGTTGATCAGCAGGGACTGACTTTAATGCGACGTAAACTGACATCTAAACGGATTATCCTCAATTTACCAGACACGACCCTTTAAATAACCGGAACCTCGCTCGCGAGTATTTAGACAGCGTTCCGTAAATGGACACATTTTCTCATCCCCAATGAATAAATCATAAACTCTTTCAATTTTTCCCAATCCGCAAAGTAATCGCCTCAGATGAACTGACAGCTAAAGTGCAGTTCCGTAAGAGATCTTGTTATACCATTGTCATTAGAGTATTTAAAACATTCTCCGTAACCAAGTGCTTTTAAATAGATACGGTATTTAGTCAGTGTTTTTTTTAAGAAAAGTGTAAACTTTACTCGATTCCACCACATAGATAGTCTAGGGTTTTTATCTTCCTTACACCGCTAGAGGCGCATTGGTGCAGCAGGCTTCCAGTAGGTATAAAAGGCCCTCACAATTATTTTAAATAATTAATTGAATAATATTAATTATATGATGCATTCAGGAGATAAATGGTCATATCTACAAAACAGATACATATATTCCCCTTTATAAAATAGATTTTCAAACAAAACCGAAAGCCGGAAGCAGATTTCCAAGAAGAGATCATTCCCTTTCCGGATAGGGCTATTCTGGCCATACCGGGTAGGGCCAGAAAAAAGGTGATGGCCCATCACTCTTTAATGGTGATCAGAACTGACCATCACCTTTAAAATGTGATGCGTTAGAGTCATCACCTTTAAACGGTGACGGCCATCACCTTTTAAGGGTGATTAGTTACAATCATTGCTCGCCATTCTTCCGTTGTTCCAAGATTCAAGATTTCTGTCGAATCACAGGATGTGGAATATGGGTGACACATTTGGAGGACGAAATTACAATACTCTGGTTAATAACCTTTTCAAAGGTTCAACGTCTACGTCACATTCTGTCAAGCCGAGTTCCGTGTCTTCTTTTTTCTCTATATAAAGTTTGAAAATATTGTTGGGGTTTCTGTACAGAAATTGTTGCAGTGTCAACGAATGCTCAGGGTGCCCATTACATAAGGTGTTATCGTATTCGATTGGAGCTTTACGCTCTTATAACTGTCGGTTTCTGAAGGGTGACAAACGTCATTTTCACGGTATGAAGCTACCATTTATACATAATCCTGACTCCTATAGATCATAGATTTTGAGACTTTCCTAAGGATTTACAAACTACCTTCTGCAACTTGAATCGTCAATCAAATGGTCTTAAATTGAGACACCATACGTTAATCAAATGGAGCAGTGAAGAATTCGTCACCTTGAGGACCCGGATGCTGTATACTTTTTTCAATGTGGCTCTGGAACTGCGAACATGGGTATTGCTCCATGAGGTATACCAGGTTGAAGATGACTGCGTATGAAATATATGCTTATAAAATAGCTTTGGCGTAGAAGAAATAACACAAACGAGAAGCACTAAGAATTGCTTGAAATGTTCCCAGAATTTTTAGAATTTATAGACACAATCCTATAACCAAATGGCTGTGATCTTCGTATGCACAAACATCTGATCTGATTTTTCATGTTTGTGTGTTAATTTGCCATCACTTTTGAGAGTTCTCGCGCCGAGAAACACGAAGACGAACTGAAGCCCCAGATGAGAGGCCTGCCCTATACCGTCTCGCTGTCGGCCAGACGTACCGGTATCCTGGGAAAGAATGCCCCATCTTCGACGAGCATCTCTTTTGTCTTCTCCACATTTGCTCGAGGTAGGAATCCCGTGAAATGTTCCCAAGGCGTTCAGACGTAATGAGGTGTTGTTCTCAATTTGATACTGAAATTAACGGCACGATTGGAAGACTATTAAATTACGCCGGGCAAACAAGGGCTCGAATATGAGAGGACTTTGATATAACGTGCTTCACCAACCGTCCCGATCTGGAACTGAATCTTTGACCATGCAAGTCTGTGGGGCTGATGACCAATTTTGAAGAGCGTTAGAGCCCGAAACTTGCTTAAGATGAGATTACGAACGTATTTCTTCAGTTTAAGTCGCATGCCACCTCCCAACTATAGCCATTGTATAATCTGAATGTATATACCGCTACATTAACAAACAGCTAAATTATTAACATATAATTTTAAATTTATATTGATATTTGCAGTTATACACACTACCCATTCAATGATAGCTATGTTTGATAGCTCTGCATATCTGGTATACGAAACTACTAAAGCTACTCTTACTTTTGTTTCATATATGTAAAATATATTTATTTCCTTATTAAAATTCATCGTTTTAATATTGTTGTTCTACTTGAAATCGTCATTGATTAATTCACCTGCGTAGTGTATACGATTTCCAGGAATGTGAAATTACTCAGAAACAACAGGACGCCTACGTCCAAGCGTTTTTGGAATGACCCTGCATGTGCAAGATCTCCACCGCAAGGCATTGTGCCGTTTGTATCCATTTCTGTTTAATCTTAAGCTGTGGGCTATGTGGGCGTTACTTTATTGACCCATTTATTTAATGTCACAGGTCCACAATCCGGCCCTGATATGAGACATTCTGAAGCTAGAAAGGACATCCAGGAACTAGCCTATAGCATTGGGCCCTGCTTCGGAGGGCCAATGTCTGGCTAATCCAAGGTACGTGTTTGACGGCAGATTTTGAGATCGAGAACGAGGCCATGCTTACGTCACGGGACCGGACACACGTGGTTTCGGGGATTTCTGACAGATCCAGCATGGGGGAGATCAGAGATGGCAACTCCGCTGAGAGTTCAGGAAAATAATGTGTGCATTTGCTGTGGGAATAAAAATGTCAAGTTTTTTTTAATACAATCAGAGGCAGGGCAAAAGAAGAATGTATAAGGCTTCTCTTGTGTTTGATTGACAACAGCAAGAGCTCGCTTCAACATCACATTCGTCCTGATATCGTCGGTCGCCATGATTGCTGTTTGAGGGAAGCCCTTTCATCCTAAAAATAGCGAGCCAATGAGAAAGCTGGTCTCGATTCAAAATGGCGCGGATCGAACGACCAATCGCTGGCGGAGTTCTGGTACACTATCACTGTCTGTTAATACCTAAATTAACTGACAGTAATACAGTCTAATCCAGGAACCAACCTCCAAATCGGGTTATCTCCCCCGATATTGCAATCTTTAGCTGCATGAGGCGCGAAAAGTCATGCTCCACATGACGCTATATGGCAAGGTTTAACACTGACAATACCACAAAAATCGGTCTGCAAAGTGGTTTTTAGTCTCCGCAAATTCGAACAACTTTGAAGATTTTATTGTTCCGAACTTATAATAGGCATTCGCAAGCTAAAGACAAGGCCGGTAAAACGCCACGAATAATAAAAAACAAAAAACAAATCGACATGCCCACTGCTAAATAATGATTCAGCCAAAACGTTGTTTCGCTCTCTGAACATCCGTATTTCATTTGGCCCAAGAAGAGAAGGATTTAGTCACAGAAGCATAATCGGCTATCTTTCCAATTACATGTAATTAATTAATTGGTTGTTAATTATTTCAACATTAACTCTATCATGTGCTAAGATGTATCTTCTTTGTTTAGAATATTTGTTATTTTAGGCACGGGAATAGCACCATGCATGCAAATGGTGCTGGGACGGATCTGTAATATATGAAATTGTCTCCCTTTGAATATAAGAGTTCAAATTTTAAGGAGTTTAAGATGCTACTGGAGAATTGAGATTGGCCACAATTTGAAAGTCCAGTGTGCTCCCGAACATAGTGTTTTAACGAGATATAGTATAGCACATAGCAACGAATATGCAATAATATAGTGCTAATATATATTATGATATTTATACAGGAACAGTTTTATTGTACTGTTATGTGTAGTCCGAGCTTCCTATGACCCTTCAGCTACACGTCGGATAATTTCTGCCAGACAATCTGTCAGAATTTGTCCGTCGTGTGACTGAAGGGTCATAGATAGCTCGGACTATGTTATACGTTTTAAACAGCTAATGTATAAATTTTATGCAACACTTCCGACAATATAAATACAAAAGTTATCAATCAATCTGTTCCGAACAGAAATGTCGGACTGGATGAGTGTGGTAAAGTCGTCACAAGACATGACAACACAGTCAATGTCAGGAAGAAGAGATCGGGCCGTGACTGCTGTATGGTGCTGCCCTTCGCCGTGTTCGCCCTCGTATAGCTCGAGGCGAGAAACCACCCAAGAGCTCGTCCTGTGCGATGAAGCCGAGTGAAGGGGCATTAATTGGAAGTCTCGCTTAATTTGACAAATTAGTTTTATTGCGTTCGATTTGCTGACATGGCTAATCTTTATGTGTAACGGGGTATATGTTCCTCCATCTTTTATTCAATACTATTGTTTGGTCTCTGGTGTTTCTGAAAGTACATTAATCAGTTAATTGTTCTACGTGCGCAGTTCTTATACCTAACTTGATATAGACGGACTCCTGCGGTTGCACAATTGCTTGGAGTCAGCTGAATAACGAACACTAATATTGCAATACACGAACAAATGGATGTTATTCGAACAGATGTCAATATTCGAATGCATTTGTTATACCGTATAATCTATGGACAATCTAGTGTCCATTTGAGTATAATTTGCATATATAGAATATTCATAAATCCCTCGAGTTATTCCGTTTTGCATTGTCAATGAGAGTAGGAGGTTACCCTGATTATCAATCGTAAAACTTTTCTAGAGAACGTTTTACACGACGAGAGATGGAACTGTTAAACATGTTAGAGATTATATCGCGATTTGAGGTGTGTCGCTGGTCTCTCTAAACCATTCGGTTATCCTTGGGACTTCAGACGGCAACCGTCCACACTGAACATTACAGACAAGGCATGAGCTGATCTGGAGACATTACAATGACGTCATATTGCCGAACCTCCATTTCTGACCGATTTGTCTACAAAACATTCTGTGTTTTCTCTCAAAAACTATTCTGGGCATACTTAGAAACAAGTTAATTTAGGAGCATTTATTTTCACGATTTCTGGATTTGACCATGCAACAATAACATTGAATTTTTTTTTCTTTAACTTTGTGGATATTTTCTCTCTTAAAAAAGGCATAAAAAATATGCACAAGATAATAACATGCATGGTTTTAGAATGTTAGAAAATATTAAGCTGTAAGGTTAAATAAGTTTCAGATATAAATTCAAATTTCTGCATTTTTTCCCCATGTACACCATCTTGAATTAAACCGAGATCCTTCGCACATGAGATTATGCAAATCTGATCAAAATGTTCCGGATATTAAATATCACATATTGCAGAATGGGGATTCGTTCAATTTGACTCAATATATTTGGATGTTGATATCACTGACCCAAATATTTTTGAACCAAATTGCCTAATTGATTCAAAGTTTTTAGTCCTTGCACGTGCAAAAAAATCGTCAGTATCCCGATTCCCGTTTCGTTTTTATTGCCTTTGCTTTATATCACTTGCAAACAATTGAATAAAGAGAAACAAAATTTCAACGGGAAAAAGATTCACCAAACGAAGATGAAAGTCGACAGAACATAAAAAGGACACGAAATGAAAAATGCATTTCTGCTTTCGTGATGACATGTAAGGTTTCATAAAAACATCATATACGAGAAGTAATTCCGCCTCAGTTAGATTCAATGAGTTTACGTCAATAGCCTTACGCTTTTAACATCTATATTGTTTACCCTATATCGACTCAACTTACAGGATGTATTAATATTGCACACGCTAAAATCTTTTATTAAATGTTATCAAAGTCGTAACAACGGAATTATATACACAGTTGTCGCACATGTTTCAGCTAGTTATTGGTTTATTGATTCAATGGGTTTAAGTTGCAGCTTGTTGGCCGAGTCGAGAGGGTTTTCAATAGCAGCTGTACAAGCCAGGGTCGTTCAGTCGTGAAACAGGTTGTAGTTATCTGCTAAACATCGCGCCAAGCGCGAAACGAGATTGACGGGGAGATTTTGTGCTATACGTATGTAGAATTGTTACGACTCGTACATTTATGTGTACCGGTATATCTTGATTAGATAAAAGTCCCAGAAACTAGAAGGTGTGCAATATCTGCCATTGTTCCTTTATCACATTACTGTCTTTTTTTCCCGATGAACTGATCCGCACTGGTGCTCTTGACGGCTTGATAACAATGGAAATGTCAAAATCAATTTTGTTTTAAAAATTACATCTTCATCGTACTCAGTAACAGGAAATCTGTTTCTGTATTTTATTAAGCTATTATAGCTTCTTTTCTTTATAAAATCAGGTTTTCAAATTATCATCCAGATACCATGCCACTTTCACGTGGATGAAAAATCCCCATTGCATGATATTCAATAATTTAAAAAGAGTTTCCCGAAGAAATGAAGAGGTTTTCTGAATACCTGGATGGCATTCCTGGAAATAATTTGTGGATATGGATTATATACATATAAGAACATGTAAATATAGAAGCAACAGTGGGTCGGGCCTGACAGTCTGCATCTTCACAAGTCCAGGTAAATCCTATATCCTCGCAGAGGGTTTACTTGGACATTTTTGGTGATTCGAATGAGTTATCTATTATACAATCTCGTACATATCATCCCCGCGCTTGTTTTGAATTAGCATGTCGGTATCCCAAGCCTGCGGTTTTGCTTTGACTTCCGATGTCAATTTCAGCTTGACATCAAAGCAGTTTTGCTCGTGATTCAAACCTGTCACATCTCATACCTCGCAGCGGATTGGCCTAATCAACTAGCTTAGCGCGCTCATTGACTGGGTTGATTTAGAGGAAACCACTTGATATATTTATCTCCAGAACTCGTATGGGTAACTAATCAAGCCAGTGTATCGATCCTAACAGATCGTTCGATACATTGGCTCGCGAGGATGGACAGTTGTTCTGAATAACCTGCACTCTATGAATATCTACTCCATTTTAGTATGAACAGTTTCTTAGATATGGCGGTGACGCAACTCACCAAATTCCACCAGATGTGTTGACAGATTTGTTCTTCGATATTTGCAAAAGCCGGTATTTGCAAGAGATTGTCCGGTAGGACTGAATGTCCTGGTCCTATGCAACTACGTGAGACATTTATTCCCGCATTGGAACTCGGGTAAGATACATTTTCCTAAAGAGAAACGTATGAGAAGGGACTTTGCTTCCTGGAACATTCATTCCTTCCACATCGGTGCTGGGAGCCATGTTGTCATTCCAGTCAAGATGTCCACATGAACATCTACAATAAAAGCGTGACAGATATACAGAGTATCACAGGAATCAATCTTGATCTTGGGATGTCTTTGGACTGAATGCAATCAGAATATCGGCGTGTGGGGGCATGCGACATCTTGTCAGTACTCAAATTATCCACCACCATAGTATGTTATCTCCTGTCTCGCCTGAATGATCTCCCTTGGCAAACGAACCGTGTGCAAAACCAACTTTTGGGGGTTTGTGAGAAACTAAACTATACTCCCCTACAGGGCCCCATTGGTACTCCTCTTGGATTTGAATCCCTTTGTATAGACTCAATCTGAGGCAAAGTGTTAATTTCTGTCTCTATACATATTTTCTTTCTTTCGACTGTAATAATAGAAAGATGGAATATTATTTTTATTTTTTTTGCTTTATTTTTTATATAAAATGTATTGAACGACATTGTTTTATGGTTCAACATTGAAAGCAAATTTCGATGAAAAAAAAAAATGAAAAAAACAAAACAACAAATAAATTATTGAATATTTTCGAATGTGGACGTTTTATGAGATATAGACTAAACTGATGCACTGAGTCAGAAGCTACATGAACGGACCAAATTAATCATGGGGGTAGACCTAAATTTCGGAATTGTTGACGGAGAGACTAATGGAGCTGATATTATGCGGAATCATGCTCTGAGTCAGTGATGGGGTCCAGTCTGCCCGAACTTAACAGACCATGCCCCGATTTTCGCTTGCACAGCCATTACTGAACGTTTTGGATCGTTTTCTTCAGTTCCGTCAACAATTGGTCGCTGTAAAGACGCAGGAAACGTTACAGTTAAAAGCTCTCCCGTTTTGTTGGTTCTTTCCTTGGACTCCATTTGAGACATCCGAGAGGACAAGAATCTATAGTTTGTGAAGCCGTTCATCCGAGGATGCTCGATAATAGTGAATTAGTGCATGTTACTACTTCAAATATCAGTCCGATTCCGCATTTTAAAGATCGATAACTACCATGCGTTCTCTGGTCCAATTATTAATAGGAGCAGTTAAAAAGCATCGACGGAATTAAAAGCATCTGTTCAAACATACATTCTGTTTAAATAATGGGCATTTCTTCTAAAAAAAGAAACCTCTGATTTTTGCCAAATTTGTCCAACGGTACCAAACATTCGAACGGTACGATGAAGAATTTACGGACCCCGTAAAAATCTTCTGGATAATTTATTTTCTCTTGAGTTACTCCAATAATTTTATACAGTATTTCTTATATGATTATTCTTGACAATAGAGCGCCATCTCTGCTGATCGAAGTATGCGGCTGACAGTGCCAATTCCGCTGATCGAATTAAGTATATATATATGCGGATGCAACAGCCTTCAACTTGTTGGATGGACATTAAGAGGTTAGTAGAACAGGAACTCAATTATACTGATATAATCTCTTTCAACTACGAACAGCTAACATATATAAACTATATATATATATATATATATGTGTGTGTGTGTGTGTGTGTTTAATTGACTGTGACAGCGCCATCTAGTACCCGACTGTGGCTGCTTCATCCATACTGATAAACTTAGTACCATTGCATGTGACAGCGCCATCTATGCTGCATGGACTTAGTACCCGACAGGGACAGCACCATATATAATTTGGATGAAGCTAATACCCGGCTGTGACAGCGCCATCTATATGGATGAATTTACCTGAATGTGACCGCGAAATCTACATCGAAAGAATGCCCGACTGTGACAGCGTCATCGATATTAGAAGAACGGTCGAGTACCATGCACGGCCGAGAAGTTAGTACTCGACCGTGACAGCGCGATCTACACGGACCGAGTTAAATTTCCCCATGCTGACAACCGAATGGATTTGAGCATAGATTAGTATAGACGAGAAAACCCTTGATGTTATAGCATGGATTCCTTACATCACTAATTTCGCTAAAACGAAAAATTATATTTTGTAAACAGGTTTTTTTTAAAAGATTTACTGCGGATTATCTGGTAATTAAACGTCCCATGCAGCCATTGAACAGTTACGTATCGTTGAACTAAAGTTCCTTAATTGCTTCCCACTGGTCTGTAATTTCACCCGGGTAGATACTATAACCTGTCACTATCGCCGTTCCATTTTCACCTCCAAGGGCGATAAGGTGAGCTGAACTTGAATCTAAGAGAGTGAAATTCTGCCTCCTTCCAGAAAAACGATACTCCGTTATTTAATTGGTGATTTACTTCCTCGGGTTCAATACCGGGATTTTCTTAAGTGTACGGGTAACTTACTTTGAAATTTGATTTTGGCCATTTAAAATTTTACTGGATGCCTTCTAATACGCTGCTATCGGCTCTTGATTAAATTCATTGTGTCGTATGCATACACGTAATGCATATTTTTAACAGCAACTTAATGTGGGTAAACCAAGATGTAAATCAGGGGAATATCATCTGGACGTGACGCTATGAAGAATTAGTGCGAAAGGTTCGCCGATATTCTACGAGATCCCGTAATAAGCCAATCACGACAATTTCTGCCTTTTCACTTTGACAATGATTGACTTTTAGTTCACGGATATTAACTTTTGATTTTTCGACGCAAATAAACCCTCTGAAGTTTACGTTTACCACGAAAACTGTCTGGAAATGATGCCATATTTCTATACTGCTTCCCGATAATGTTTACTATATTGGTCCACGTGATACCATGTTTAATTACTGTGGGCGTGATTTTGAAATTGTTCACCAAGCTAGCCACCTGATTGGCTAACAAATCTAGTTTGAAATTCCCACGGGATTTATACAGCGCTGAAGTCAGATATAATATTTTCTGATATATCTCTGAGATTGCTGTTTACTGTAAATCATGCATACTGCTGAATTCACAATAACATGTGAGACAAGAAACGAATGGAATTTTATAAAAACACCAATGCATCATGGGGCATCTACCAGTTTAATACAATTGATTGGTTGATTCTAATTTTCAAAAAAAATCCGGCATTTTCATTGGCTTCTGGTGAAAATTGGAAGAATTGAAAACTTTCTGAAAGTTTGATTCTCTTTGACCAACAGGTGTGACGCAATGATTCTGAGAGGCGGGCATGATGTTAAGATCAAAATAGTGAATGACGGCCAGTTCAATCGGAGGTGTTTTCATAAATTATAAATTATGCCTCTCATTCACACTTTGATTTGCCTATCCATGCCAATTAATTGAAATTTCGAATAAGGTGCTCAGATGGTTCCAAGTTTGATCGAGATCTCATACTGAAATTGTCTGAGGTATGGCCAAGTTAGTCCGCTGATAATACAACATGGTACGAGATATGACACTATTGAGTGACATGAGTTTCACCATGTTCATTACAGAATTTTCAGTATTCTGTGACCTATTCTGTGACCAGTACACAAGCCCCCAAACAAGAGTTTGCGGGGTGTGAGGCGGTTTCAGGGATGAAGTGTCGAAATATTGGGTATCTATACATCCCTCCGCCCCAAACCGTAATCTGTTTAGACCTAAGGCACTCGCAAACTGACGATTCATCGGGCACATTTTTCTAGAAAAGTGAAGAAATAAAACAGCACCTGTATGTACAGCGGGAATATGCCTATATCGTATTACTATTACTTAGTCGTCAATATTTTCAAATAGTTCGGGCTCTTATTGGTCTGCCCTCGCACACTTCCAAAACAGCTGATCACAGCGCTATATTCCACCCGACGAGACATGATTATCTTCTGTGGATACAATCCTATATAATCACTGATCATTATTCTTTATCCAAATGAACTTACAAGTCGTTTCTAGAATCAGGCCCGTAGCCAGGGGGGGGTTCGGGAAAACCTCCCTTTCGGAAATATTATATATTTTTCTCATATGAATGCCCTTTTCAAACTGAAGCGAACCCCCTATTTGCCCCTTTTTCCATACACCGAACCCCCTAATGTGCCCTTTTGGAGTGAAGGCGAACCACCCCTCAGTAAATCCTGGCTACGGCCCTGAGAATATGTATCTCAGTCACGCTTTGATTGTGACTATTCGTTTAAACACCATGGACATGTAAAACACGTGATATTCAAACGGTCCGTAGCCTGGTTCAGCGGAGTTATAGACACAACTTACGAACCGTAGTGCCAGAGGTCTGATAAAATGTTCAAGAATGTGGGATTGGCAGATGATCCCCATATGGCAGTATGGGGCATACGTGTACTTCTATGTTCTAATGTTTCAGTGCTGAACGATGGTGGCATGTGAGAGAGAAGCCTTTCATTATTCCAATTAAACACCTCGATCGTAGAATGAGAGACGTTGATCAGATATAACGTACCTGAGATCGGAGCGTTTTGGAAATGATTTATTCCGCAGTGTATAGCTATAGGTTATTACACGGAAAACAGACTGGCTGCCCCAAGAAATGAAGGAAATGTTTTGATGGTAGAATTTAGGAGGAAAGACAGCATATTCGTCACAAACAAAATGAAAATCAACATTTTATGGGAGTCCGGGAATGAGGTGGTAGGTTATCGGTATGGATAGAACTCACCTTTCAGCGAGTAAAGTACATAGTATGGAAGAGAATAAAGGAGAGAGTGAGCGAGTGGTGGATGGGGGTGGAGAGGTGGAATTTGGGGAGAAAATGGCTTATCGTGCGCTCTTTGAATAAACGTTTGGTAATTACTGTTTAAATAAAATTTGATTCTTTCTGCTGCATATAGGAAAAACTAAAACATTTATGTATTTCTGTGGTTAGCTGGCGAAAGTATAATTTTGAGATTTGAGGAATGAAAAGTGTGTCCACCCAATATCGGAAGAGCTAGGCTGAATTGGTTTTCAACATAGAAAACAAAGTTATTCCAAGAAAATTATGTCCGCTACATCTATCAAGCGGCGGGCAGCTTCGTTCAATTATAAGCAACAGTCGTGAATATAATAACTCAAGTTAATTTCTATCGGTTTGTCGATAAATACACCATCTTAGATCATTACCACGAGCCATTCGTTGAAGAATCGTACGAAATCACCATTTTTGTCTTATTTCAGACCAAGAGATGTTCAGGCACCAATTACGTAACTGTCAATCCATCCCGGAACAGCGAGATTATGGCGGGCTTCGTTCTCAATTCTGATTGGTCAGCTGATCAGTGTGTGACCTCTCTTGCCGGAAGCGTGTATCGACTGACCAATCAGAATTGAGAAAGAAGCGGACCATCATCTAGCTGTTCCGGGATGGATGGACAGTTACGTTGGATTTTGAATCGCCCGGCAAAGGTAAGAAATGCACAAATTTACTAATTTGACGACGGGAATATATAAAGTGATACTTGTAGAATATGCTGATGTATTTTGTTTGGCGGTAAACCGTTTATTTCTCGATTCACCCAAAGTGCGTTTCAGACCTTGTAGCTTTATACCGTCCACCCCCCTAAAAAAACCTCTTGTTTTGCGGGCCTGCGCACCGTATTATTGGATACCAAGAACATCCTAAAATGCAACTCGAACTGTTCGAGCGATAAGAGTATCAAATCATGTATGCCCATGTAATGGGGGTATATTCATGTCTAATATCCAGTCTCTGCTTGAGAGGATGCAGTTATTAATACAATAGAATGGAATATAAGTCTACAGTATATATACCAGACCTGCAAATTCCGTACATATAAAATCTCACCAGACAGTTGCACTAAATTTCACTATAATGCAAGTCTCAGGTTTCCGAAGACAGACTTTACGATTTACGACCCAGGTGTAGGTTCTAGAGCCAAAAATATGCGCAATAAAGGGTAAAATGAGACCAGCTTTATTGCGACCGACAGCCATAAATTTGCTCTCATTTTACACCTTCGACATTCCGGCACGATTATTTTGGTCCCTTCGAGATGCAATGTGCGAATCTGATGGGCCGGTCCATCGGACGTAGACATACGATCGAAATGAAAGGGATCAGTACGACTATGTGGCCGAATCCAACAGTTCTTTATAGCACCCCGAACTAAATAGCAACTTTGGCCAGCAGGGGCGGGATGGGCGCATGTCAGCTGTAGGACTTCCGTTGCCATGGAGATAAAAAGCCAGGAGAAACACCTCAAATTAGGCGAGAGGTAGACTCAAGGGAATATTCAATTCGATCATTTAGATATATATTTTATCTCCTGATAAGGAAGAGTACAACGAGGACTATCTGAGCAGAAATACATCTATAGTATGTGGTGCGGCGGATTACGATTTACATCTGAGAGCTGTAAAATCCCTACACCATAAATGCGTGAGGTCAGATAACTTCGACGGAATCGGCCGAGCGGTCGCGAATATGATGGACAATCACTCTCGGATAACCTCGGTAATTCAAAATGTAGATTCTTAAGCTATTCAGCAAAAGGCTTCTCGTACTTTAGCTAATAGGTGATGTGTTTATTTATCATGTAATTCGTTCGTTTGATATTCCTGTTGGAAAGCATTTACTTTACAACATAAAACTATTCTCGGATCAAAGGATTTGGCTATAGTTAGGCTTCACTGACGGAGATGATATTAATTCTTCATTTAAAGAAAGACGATCTTTCGCTAACGGAAGATGAACAATTGTGTACGACTGTGATATACATTTGATAAGCAACAATTTGTTCTAAGTCCAAAGTTCAGAACCAATACCATGTGCAGCAAACCATCTTCTGCCTGAAAAGTTCACATATAGCCATGCTCTCGTGAGTGCAAAATCATATATGTCAATTAAATATATACTGTGAGGAATTAAAGCGATATAATAACGAACGACGGGAAAAGAGTCTGAGGGTTTGGGCACGACATTCTGTCACTGTCCTATTCTAGTGAGATATGCAAGAGGTGGGAAAATTTGACGACGTCTGGCGACTAAATAGCAACCATATGTCTTCGCAGGAAAGCCTCCCTCGGTACCTCACATTCAGACTAGAATACGGAGGATTCTAAGACGTACCCTTTTATCTCAGCCGCACTTTTATTGCAGATGTTCATGTGAAAAATGTAAAGTAACCACACGACCACGCGTCAAAGCATTGCATTTTCTCATCATCTTGTGACAGAAACAAATGATTTTTTCTGGTATCCATATTACATAATGATATAAATAATTGTGGTAGCGGCTTATAACACGAAAACAAAAAAACAGTGAGATTATATATAGACGCGGAATTTTGTTAAGGATGGTTGGTTACCTAACGGATTAATTCTAACGAACTAAATTTCGGACATGACGTATGTAATACGCACTGTAAAACGAAATTAGTTCGAACTACTACCTTCCGTAGTTTATTCACCCATTTCGAAGTTCAACCTACCATTATTGGTAGTTCAAAGACAGGTTTCTGAAAATACCGGTTCTGGCGTTTCGAGCCACCGATAACTGATCATTCAGTTGTTTGAGCCATCAAAAATGGTACTTCAAACACACTTTGTGGTAATTCGAACTACCAAAAGTGGATGCAGTCCAGTTGCAAGTAGGCACAGTATTACAGCGTTTCGTGCAAGAAACGAAAGGGAGACATGCAACTCTATTGTGTGATGGGTTCAACTTCCACACTTGGTAGGAAGTTCAAATGGCTTGTGTCTCATAAAATAAAGAAAACAGACATACATACAGAGAGAGACAGACAGACAGACAGACAGACAGACAGAGAGAAGATACAAATTATGTATCCCCTTCAAATCTGACATCTATATGTACAGCTGTGGTCCAAAGACTATAGGAACATTTTTGTCTTGCTGGCATCGTTGAGAATTGTTGATTGATTCTCTCTTGCAAAAATCTAGCTTATATTCATTCAACACGTTTTAATGTTGTTGCTAATTTAGCATTATGCCCTTCGATTCTAGAGGCGGAAACTCTTTATGCATGACGGCTGGTTATACCGAATATCGGATCTCAGGCGTGTATTTGGTATGCCCAGAGAGGGTTTGTCAAATATCAAAGCAAAAGTGGTATTAGCTGATGCAGCCAACACCGTATTCTTTATCTGATGGATTAGTAAAGAAAACCTTTCACATACCTCCCTTTCTGAGTTCTGATTTTAACGGACTTTTGAACCATCTCTGTTGATGGCGTTTTTAAAGCGGAAGTCAAAACACGCTAGTTCTGTATTTCTCAGCACTGTTCAGAATATCCAATTAATACTTCATATCAAGAGCCGTGAATTTTCTTCACGTCAGTTCAAGAATTGAATATTTTCGAACTTGGACGTGATTGTTTTTTAATAGAGCTCTATCACCCTTTGTTGGAATCGAAAAATAATCGGCCACTCTGCGATTCCCTGGTCGGGTTACCAAGGATATATGTTTGCCTGTGCACGTTGCGAACGTTGAGCTTACCGACAACCGTTCAGTTGGTGAGTCTCTGATTAAGCACGAAGATGATGCATACGAACGTTATGTCAACTACTGAGACTTCTTGGAAATCCCGATGTACGCCACATTGTAATCATTGTTTGGCGTTTCCACATTTGATCCTTTCAGCCAGGGCCCCATCTGGCAAGTCTTGGGTCAAACGTCGTTTCTCATTGTCCCCGGAGGAGCGTCCAACGAGGGAATTATCACAAATTAGTTGAGAAAACAGGCATTAGCTGCCGCTACCCAATTCGAATCTGGATTGAACTTG
>JAVTVY010053251.1:0-25878 GCA_036873755.1 Hanleya hanleyi | reverse complement strand
AGTTGATTTTGTCTCTGAGGAATTCAATATTCTCAATTCGCTTTTTAACCAGGGCGTTCTTTAATCTGATCCTATCACAAGAAAGGACTGATATTCAAGAAATGAGAACACAGAAGAAAAAACGCCACCTGTTTACAAAATTGCGAAGATTAACCAAACAGAAGAAAGACCGTGATGTTCCTTTATCCGACAACAGATCGTTCGAACATCTGACCATCGACATAGAGATGTTTGATCCGGACACATTCCGCCGGGTGATTATCTACCTTCATAGTGGGAACATCAGCGTCAATGTCCACTCTGTTATTGGTAAGTCTACCTTCATAGCGGAAACATCAGCGTCGAGTTGGCATTCCACCCTTGATTCCCCGTCTCGCCCCACTCCCCCACTCCCCCACCCCATCCCTTGTAAATCGGTGAAGAGTATAGGGCGTAGTGAAAATGCTTGCTAACGAACAGGTCATGTCAAATGACACACTCGTCACTGTATATGTGACAGTTCAAAATGTACACTCAGTCTACACAATAACTAAGTTTACAAAGTCGAGATTAATACAACATATCATGACTGCTCTCAATGTGAAAGGATATGATTGTTGAAAGTTACCAAACTTACTAAGCCACTTTTAATGGACAAAATATGTTGGTCAATATGACTAAAACCGGGCCCTCTATTACCCAAACTTAACGAATGAACTCATAATGCCAGTTTTGGCCATTACTATATCTTATCAGCTATCGAATATACTATATATAAGAAAACAGGGTTTCACTCTTCGGTCGAACATGTACGTTTGCATTTTTGAGATTAGTAATGTTAAGACAGGTATATTTCACGTATTGATATTTTGATGATATCTGTCTTGATTACAGGTGTGATGAACATCGCAGAGATCTACGGTCTGGAAAATTTACGTTCAGCCTGTTTTGAGTTCGCCTGTAGATTTATTAATTTGACGACCGTTCTTCAGTTATTCACGTCAACTCGGCAATATTCTAGCTTCAAGTCGACCAAACTCATTACAATCAAGGTAAGCATTGGTTCTATTCATAATCTTTCATTTATTTTTCAAGCAAACACAAACTGAAAGAAAAGAGCGAATGTAACTATGAATACGAAAAAGAATTTTTTTTTTAAGCTTACAGGCTTTTAAGCATAATGTTTCCCTGTATATCAACACATAAAGAGATACCCATAATGTTTCAGCGCGTCCGGCGAGTCTATCGCTAGAAGCTTGGAACGCCTATATCGCGGTCCCCCCGATAAAACAATTGTGAGAAAATAGAAGGATTAAACATTGAATTATACTGTTCTGACACATGCTCATGATTATCTCATTTTTTTTATTTCTAGATTTTTGATTTTATCTGCGAGAATGCGGAATGCCTCCTACGTCTGCCAATATTTAAAAATGTATCCAAGGAAATCGCCATCTTGATTTTAGCCAGACCCGATCTACGAGCCACAGAAGAGACAAAGTGGGACGCCGCTCTCAACTGGAGCAAACGACATTGCAGAGCTGGAGATTCACGGCTTTTACGAGACACGTTGAACTTATTTACGCCGAGAATCAACTTTTGTGATATCCCTTTGTCGAAATTAATGCAAGAAATCCGTCCATTGACAGTTCTACCAGATGACGTCATAGACCGGGCGGTTGAATTTAAATCCCGGGCTCGACATCTGATTGGCCTGGAACGAATACCGTTTGTCACAAAACACCATCATGTGACCAGATATCCGTCAGTCGAGTCTGTAACATCAGTCAATTCAAACGAATCTCTAATTGGAGGATATTTATCACAAGGATGTCAATCTACAGACAGTGGTCTAAGTGTTTGTTCTTCAGAAAACAGTTCTCTGCTCTCCAATATTTGGTGATGCCATCTCG
Organism: Hanleya hanleyi; assembly: GCA_036873755.1. Taxonomy (NCBI): domain Eukaryota; kingdom Metazoa; phylum Mollusca; class Polyplacophora; order Lepidopleurida; family Hanleyidae; genus Hanleya; species Hanleya hanleyi. Next base: position 23,986 of record JAVTVY010053251.1, on the reverse strand, counting down.
AACACGTCCAACATTTCTCAACAGTTTTTCGATGCCTAACTTTGGTAAAACAATTTTACAGGCGCGAAGATGTATTGTTTATGTAACAAAGTCGGTGTGTGTATGGGATTACTGCCCATAATGACGTTTGACTCTGCCCAACAGAGATTGGATGGTTTCGATGACAATTCGGCCAACCAAATCTGTCGATATCCACGATGAAAGGCAACAGTGCTATAATTTACCTGCCTTTATTCTATCCTGCCATGTAATATCTGGTGGTACAGTCACATAGCCGATATCTTCTCATAGTTTTATACTCGCCATATGATTGTTATTGTTACATTTTTTGTTTGTTTTTCACTGTTGAATAAAACAAAGAAAATACTTCCATTTATCTCTTTCGCTTTGTTAATACTTGTAAACTAGCATGGTAGATACAGTTTTGGTTGATGGTGGTATTGATTCTGCGGTTGTGAGAAATACCGAGATGAAATGGAGAATCCAAATTAGAAGCTCATTGTTTTGTAACGCAGGTGATTTATATTTGACAAACATAGCAAACGAAATGCTGCGTTCTCTATTATAGTTGATATCGGTATCATATGAAAGAGAATATCACAGCTATACATGATATAGTGATAAGTGTGTTTGGGAGGTTCTGTATGTCTAATCGTTGGAAATATCATGTCTCATGACAGGTCCCAAAAAGCTCAGACCAGATAGGTTTAAGCTGTCATTATTGTTCTCACAGATTATATACATCTAATTTCTCAATGTAACACCGATACGCTCCTTTGATCAGCCAGTCCCTCTTAAGTCTCCACTCTCCAGCAGAAGTCCTTCATACAGGGTCATTCATTGTGGGATGTTGCTATTTGTAGCGATCGGAAAATTTACACAAATATCATTCAAATTGTCTTGATGCAATATTGATTCAAATCTAGTGATTATATGTGATAAAACACATTTCGAATCATGTTTTAACTTTGCAAATTTTGGTGAACAAAATTTCTACAGAAGGTTATTGCAACGAAACATAATGAGCTCGGTTGGTTATCTGTTTTTAGCAATTTTCAAAATAGCAATTTTGGTAAAAAAAAACCATTATGGATCATACCAGCTTGGCATACCTCATAGTGGCATACCTCATAGTGGCATACCTCATAGTGGCATACCTCATAGTGGCATAGTTAATAAGGCTTTTAATATATGGTATTTTCTTTATTCCTTAGGATTTGCATATACTCGAGAAACAATAAGCAAAATGTGTTAATTCCAGATGGATAATAGTTTATAGCGATGAAATAACCGTCGGTCTAAGCACATTGACAAACATTGACACAGCACTCCGTAAATTAGCGCTTATTATGAGAGAACGTATTCACTCCAACATTTCCATATTAATCGACACTATGAATCTTTCTTCAAAACTTATCGTAACATAATCACGACATTGACCTGTTCTCAAAAGGCCACACAAATCCGCATTCAGGAGATCCTGGGAACTTGACGACGCTGACAACTTTCTGTTTATATATCTGAAGCGAGCCTGAGTAGTAATATTCTGTATTATATGACCCAACGTCAGTTTCGTCTAAGGATTCATTCTCAGAGCCAATCGAATTGTTGGATTCCGTCTGGCATTAAATCACACTAATGATGACGTCATCAGGTAAGATAGAGAGCGGCAGAATTTCTCAATTCAACTTAGATACCGAGATATTACAGAAGTTTATTCCCGAAATAAAATGGTTGATCGTACTTCTGAAGATACTGATTTCCTGTTTATGACAGTGTCGTCTGCTCCATTGAAGAGCGACGCTCCATTTTATCTCCTCTTTAGACTGAATATCAGGCATCATTAGAATCAATATGGCGGCTGACTTTGGAAGATGTTAAGATTCAGGAGATTCAAGAACATCGTGAGCGTTCTCATCAATGAAACCTAAAGCCTATAAGAAAGGCTGAATCATGAACAGTTAGCCTAAATGTTGGCATTATCCCGTTGGCGGTATTATAGATGCGGATGTAAAGGGAAAGGATCTACGAGGTCCGTTATTCAGTATATAGCTACAGGACAATTTGATCGATTCGCACATTAGGAAGAACATTTTGTCTTTGAAAGTCACGGAGGAAGAACATAAAGTTTTAAAATATTGTTTTCGCCGGAATAGCACATAAATATATATATTTTTTATATCACAGCCTTGTTTTTTTATTATTAGTCCTACACAGCCAGAACAAAAAGTGCTGATCCGTCAGTAGTATAGAAAGTTGATTTGACCGCGTATTGAGTGCACTTTGGTACCGGTCACGTGACGTCACAGAGGACACGGATGTTCCACTCACTACTCGGTCAAAAAATGTAACACAAAATGTAAAAGAAAAAACTATTTAAAAAAATCGATGTTTCCTATCGGCCACCGTATGATGCTGGACCTCGTTACTGTTCTTGGCTAAAGCGTTGAACAAGGTAGGTATCGATCTGATTAAAAGAGCATGTAGGTCAATGGATATCGGGTGTTATGCCTTGATATTACCGTGGAATATTTGATTAGCTCGTTTCATTTTGAGATGGGTAACATGTTAGATGTTTCATAATGCTACATGTTTCAACCTATTTTTCCACAAAAGCATGTCTCATGTACGTAACAATGTAACAATTTGAGGGTTGTGACATGTTTCACTCGCGTTACCGTCTCACTATAACGGTCCGAAAAGCTTTTAGAAACATCAACGCTAAAAGACGTACAACCGAACTGCAAGACGACATGTGTCAAGAATAGCGGAGCTCAAAAGGGATAGTGCTGGCTGATGGATGGAATTAGATACCAGGTCGTCTTGACACAGTTCTAACCGTATCTCGGAAATGCATTGCAACAGAGAGCTTTAGCAATTTGCGAACAAAGGTATGGTTACCACTAGCTTCCAGATATTTATTTCTGGTCTTTAGCGACCCGGAAGATATATGTCGGTATTATGGATTAATAGACTGATTATAGGGTATTTGAGGTCCACCCCTCTACTTTCAAATATGTCTTTGCTCATTGAGATCGAGGTCTGAAACTTCTAACAACATAAGCTCAACTAAAAAGTGTGAAAAAAAATTAATAAATTTGCAAGATGGCTGCTTTGAAGACTTCACATTTACGACATATTCCAAATATGCATTTTTGCCCGATTTTTCGGTAAGATTTCCCCAGCCCAAATTTTGACTCTGCACTGGAAACCTACATAGCCGACATTTTGAATTTAAAAGTATTCGCTGTTAAAATATGGGCATATTACGACACACCAAATGTTGCCAGAAAACAAGTGACACTTAGGGGGCACTAATGAGAGCAACAACTGTGTTATCCGTGTGATAAAAGCTACATCCAGTATTTTGAATTGTGAATGTGTGGCGCATCAGGAGATTTTTTGAACACAGCCAATAGGAGTGAGTGAGTGAATAGAATTTAACGTCGCTTTCAACAATATTTCAGCTATATCACGACGAATCAACTAAGCACCACCCAATACGATTGCTTATGTCATTACAGCCTTGGACGAGATTCGGCCTTGGTGGCACATTTAAATCAGAAGGAGACAGAAGGGACATTATTTTTCATACGTATGGGAATATTGAATAGTGTTTGGTGTCAATAATGTTTCTATCTCATCTCACAATGTGACCACTGTTGAAAAACTCGAGACGAATCCAGCCCTCCAGCCCTGATATTAATAATCATCTGCGATCCGTATTCCATATCCCAAAATAGAATGGAATTTCACCCGCCCCCGAACAAAAATAGTTAATCGCGAGTAGCATGTCAGGAAAAACAACTCTGGTAATATCATTCAGCAATTCCATATTTGTAGGCCTAAGTAATGTAGTACCCATGTTCAGAAATGTTTTCAGTGTGCCGGAGTAGACCTGGGATACAATATGGGATAATACCTTATCACATATTAGACAATGTCGTGACCACTACGGCAAGTTTAGTAAATTATCATTTAATTGTGACTCAGTTATATAAATGAATCAAACCTTAAACATGCTTCTTTAAAAAAAAAAGTTAAAATTTCTTATTTTTTCTTATATTTTCTTGGGAGTCACGCAAGAGTTTTTTTCTTAATCAACGCTACTTCATTTTTTTAAACGAGAACCATATTATTTCTCAATCAAGAAGCATATTATTTCTCAAATAAGAAAATAATAATTACAATATCTAATTTCCAAAAAAATTCAGGCTCCCACTTTTTTTTTACTTTCTTGGTTTTTCTCAAATAAGCTGAAATCTCAAATAAGAGAACCTAAGAAATTGAGAAAAACTGAGAAAAATAGCAAGAGCGAGACCAGAATTTTTCCCCCAATTAAGATCCCCTGTCTTAAACAAGAATAGCTTGAAAATTGAGCAATATATTGGAGATGAATGATATTTCAGATACCAGTAATCCGCTAGTATGTGTTCAAGGATTCACACATGTAGCTAGAGGTTTGTATTGCTGATAATGAGCCCTTAACTCATTGTCCCATAGAGGGTTCCTACCATTGCCCCATAAAGAGGCCATTTGATGCCCATTCCTTTCCTTAATGACACCATTTGACATCTCAAACAAATTAATAAATTCATTAGTTTAACAATTATGTCAAGCAGTATTAAATATGTTGAATGATTTATCCTTTTCCATGTGAAGGTAAAAAATATACCTGTAACTCCACAAAATTGTTTTGTATATGAGAGTTTACAGGTGAACATTCTATAAGGGTAAGGGCAGCCCAGCATGCATCCACTCTGTGGTTCGGCCCAGCATCCACTCTGTGGTTCAGCCCAGCATCCACTCTGTGGTTCAGCCCAGCACCCACTCTGTGGTTCAGAAAGCGGGGTCGCATGATGTCATTATGGGACAAAGAGTTAAAAAAATAGCTTTCCTAAGATAAATTGAATTTCACCTGGAAATATGTTGAAAATAAAAAAAAATCTTATTATATTTTTTTGCCAGAAGATGGTACCCGATGTTGGTCAGGAAATATACGTGCCAAAGTGATGACCAGACTCAATTTTGCATGAAAACGGACAAGATTTTTGTGTTTATGGATCTTATGGTGTTACTGCATCCATGTGCTATCAGTTCATCAGGGAGTTGCTGGATATTACTTATCTGTATTATATGGTGGTGATCGATGTTTTCTTCAATCAAGAGGAGCATTATTCAGATCTGAATTATGATCTATTTTATTCGTGTTTGAAACTGGACATTTCCTGGTTAAGAAACATGCACAATTCTTAATCGAGTTCATCTGTCTTGAACATGAAAAAAATCATTCGATGTATTTTTTTAAGTTCTAGATTTTGTGACCTAGGTTAATTGATCCATCATGGCTGAAATCATTTATTTTATTTTATCTACTGATTCATGCAATTGACTATGCATACTGCATAGGCCATGCTACGCTGTACCATCAACAACAACATCCAGTCAAAGATAAATTTCACATGATTTGCAATTTATTTGAAAGATATCTTAAAATTAGAACATGCCACCATCTCTATAAGATGAAGCGTACCTTGTACCACGAGAACCCATCATGAAGGACTATCTCTCGAAGGAAACATCAAACTTACATCACTTTTACAAGAGATCACTATAATTATATTCTCCCGCCAATTTCAGTAACTAAAGAGTGTTTATATCTTTGAAGAAGGGGCAGTAACTCTTTCAAAGCAAGACAAAAGTCTCAATCAAGAACACTTAGCTTAAATGGGCGGGTTTATTCTTTCAACTAATATATGTATGTATATGTGTATATATGTATTTTTTGTATGCATGTATATGTTCATTTGCCAAAAACCTGCCTGCGCTATGTTGTTATATATTTGTATGGAGAGGGTTTATCTAAGTTGTCAGAACTTGTTACCCCATCCTTTTACCATTTTGAAGGTAATAAAATATGTTTAAACTACATCTGGGTTTCAGATGTACCAATCATGCATCTGTTTTAAAAATTTAAATCATTAATAGGTTTGAGTTAACCTGGTTGGTTCATACATGCTCCTGGGTTTAACTTTCATCGAATATAAGAGAATACAGATTTATGCATGCTGATTTTTTTTATGAATATTTCATTTATTTCAGTACCGGTATCTTTCTGTCGGGAAAGGGGTTAAAATACAGGTACAATTATAACGATAAAATAATGACAGTCTCCTGAAGCACGTAATGGGATGTACACTGTTTTGAATCACCTTCAAGTTTGAGACACGTACAGATCCGTTTCACTTGTGAAATGTCTCAAATGTTGGGACAGAGTCATGTTTGGGCTTAGACGTTTCATTTTCAAACATGTAGTCGGCTCTAAGATGTTTCAGCTTGAGACATATATACAAAACGCAGGACGTCACATTTTTCAAACGAATACGTGCTTACTGAAGACATGCCTCATATTGAGACATTATTAACTCATGTGAAAAAGACACGTGTTTCAATTTGAAACATGAAGCCGTTTTAATATGAAACATATACGTACTCATATGTCCCAAAAGTTGGGACAACATCATGTTTCATTTTGTGACGTTAAACATGTCACCAATTATTACAGTGCATTAACTTGAGAACTGTTCATCGGAATCTCCTCAAATTTAGCATGCACATATCATGCCGGGAGATTTTGCGTGGGATTGCCTTTCTCTCACTTGTACTTACAGGTTGCGCCCCCTGGTGGCGGATGGGGAAACTAATGACGTCATTTGGTAGAGCTTGTCTCACGTAGTTTATGTACCAAGTTTCAAGGTAATATTCGATCGGGAAAGGGGTTAAAATAGCCAGTTGGTTATTCGATTCTGTAGTTAGCGATTAAGAACAGCGCCCCCTGGCGTCAGATTAGGAAACTAAAGATGTCATCTGGTAGAGCATGCCCCACATAGTTGACGTACCAAGTATCAAGTTGAAATTCTGTCGGGAAAGGGGTTAAAGTACAGGTACAATTATATCGATAAAATAATGACTGGTCCCCTTATAATAGCGAACTGCTAACTGCCGACCAACTTCACGAAGGTGACAAAGTCATGTTTGGGCTTAGACGCTTCATTTTGAAACATGTAGTCGGCTCTAACATGTTTCAGATTGAGACATCTTTACACAGCACATGTTTCAGAATGCAGGCCGTCACAAGTTTCAAACGAACAAATGCTTGATGAAGACATGTCTCATATTGAGACATCATTAACTCATGTGAAAATGACAGGTGTTTCAATTTGAAACATAAAGCCGTTTTAATATGAAACATATACGCACTCACATATCCCAAAAATTGAGACAAAGTCATGTTTTATTTTGAGACGTTAACCATGTCGCCAATTATTACAGTGTCCCTCTGTGTCCCTCTCTTTCAGCGAGATTGTGTGTAATAAGACCGACACTGAATGTATCAACGTGTCCCGTAAGTCAGGATGCTTCGCGTGTATTTTGTTTTGCTTAGTCCTACCTGTCCTTATCCTCCGTATAACTTCGAATTCAAGACACAAAAGCGGATAACTGTCACACTGTCAGAGGAAATTCCATGGAACCGTTCCATACTCCATGTATTTGGAGAAGCAGTAGGCCTATCATTCACCGATTGGTGGTGCCGTTGTGCCGTTCCAAATTACACTGAGCTTCGTTGTTTGTTTCTGTACCGGTAGCATATTCTTGTGTGTAATTGACGTCATAGTGGCGTTTATCATTGTTTCCGCCAATATCGACAAACGACAATGTTGTCATATCAGTTGTATATCAACATCATATACAATGTTTTCTTCACACCTTTGTCTCTATCACTTAAACTTGATTATTTCTACACCCAGAAGATTCTAGGCAATCCATTGGTCCAAAGCGGTCACGTGCCGTTGGAAAAAAAAACACATATCAAACTGCACTGACTTATCCAGATGACGGCAGTTTGCAATGCAAACAAACTTGGCTGCTCGATGCTGGTTTGTTCTTCCAGCGACAGAATGAGAAATAAAGAATATGCCGGTTATCAACTTCGTAAATCTGACAGATAATATGTCCGACTGTTTCTGGTATACCTGAAAAAGGTACTGTGCTGTGACTGTGAGTAGAGACTGATGGATTTAGACAGTTCACGAAAGCTGCCTGTCGCTTGACTTCGCTCTGACGATCGCGCCTATACAATGTGGATGGCACCAGTCCACTATTAATTCCGTTACTTGTTATGTATGAGCGTTAAAAATCGGCAAAAATCCAGAAAATTCACAACGCATAAATCCATCTGGCATGTCAATATTTACCTTGTGGGACATTACCAGTGGAAGTCTTGACAGATGTTGACCATGGAAATTTCAAATTCCAGCCACTGACAGTTAGATTGGTGCTACAGAATGTCATTCAATTTGTAAAGAGTTAGCCTTCTCACCCTTCATTGATCATGTCTCCATCCACCATGCTTTTCCCAAAGTGGTCCAAATCAACACCAGGAAGTACAGTTTCAAGCCTCATCTGCAAGTTGAAATATCAGATGTATCAGAAATGCTGAAAAATCGCAGCTCATAAAATCCATAAAAGATCTGCTCTCAAATTTCTAAACAATGTAGGTCGTGGGTACTGACCCGGAAGTGATTAATTTTAGACTGATGCCGGATGTTGTGAGAGTTTACACCGGATATTCGCGATTATTCTAAGTTACATGATTCAAGATACTGTCAGCAGATGGTAAACATTCTTAAAATACTTTGTTTAATTCACGACTGACCATTTTCAGATGTTTTCTGATCGAAAACTTTGCAGTCTTTTTCGCCTACTCGACTCCGACTCGGTCGATCAGACGGCGATCAAACTCTACGGTAGCACTGTACGGTCTTTTGACTTATCATTTCGAGCAAAGTCAAGATTTCTGATCAATATGATCAAATCTACTATGCTGATTCCGAAAATTTCAAAATATTTGACGCGTCTCCAGCCGGTTTCGTTGCCACTTTTCACGTATTTGGTTAGCAAGTTTTAGACCCACTCTTTACCTCGCCGCTTTTCAGAGTTTAAAAGGCTGCTCGTAGACATAAATTCGTTATTCTGTCTCTGCTCATTTGATACGGAATTTCATCCCGTTTCCTGGCGACTACATTTTTGCCAAGAATCAGGATAAAATTCAGTATCAAACTCACAGGGACAGGATAACTTATAATATCTTTTTACTATTTCCATGGTTTAAATTTCAATATTCAGTTATATTGGGAACATGACGGGTGACAGGGGGAATGGGACGGGGAACATGACAGGGGGGAACATGACTGTACTCCGAACAGAGGACAATACACCTCGACTGGTCACGTGGACACGAATCATGTAAAGTGTTCACATAAACAGAAAGAGCTGCAGAGGTACTAAAACAACATACTTTTCATTATTTAAATATTCCCATATTACCTCACATCACCAAAACACACCCACCGCCCACCCACTGACACAAACCTTCAAGACTTTATGGGATTTCACAAGGGGATTTGTTTGCATGTTTACTTTATACTGCTGCTACTTATTAAGCTATGTGCCTTGATATTTCTATGTGGACCACAAACAATCAAATCTCGAGGTTTAAATCGAGTTGCCCTATTGAATAATTAAATCCCCGTCGTCGTTTTTTTTTCATATAGACATATGTTGTGGCCAGGTGTGAAATGTGCTTATACTTGACATAGTTATATGTAGGCCTAAAGGGAATGCTATTTTCGGTGAACAGAACAATCATTCTAATGTGTGAGAGTAAAGAACAGATGAAATTATTAGGGCCTATGTATAATCAGATTCCAATATCGATTTGCTGTTTGACTGCATCACCCCAGCCCCCCCCCCCCTCCCCCCTCTTTTGCACAATATTATAGGGGATCGTGCTGGAATTAAAATGGCGGCCATAAGGGATTCTTACAGAGTCGCTTAATTTTTTTCCAGTTTGACGAAATGAAATATCATCAATGATATGGGCGAAATCACTTTTGCCCCAAACAGGAAATCTTTAAATAATTTGTCAGTTGGATAACTTGCTCGAAAAGAATCGCTAGCCAGACAGAATAAAACATTGATATATTAAAATATATCCAGCACTTAGATTTTCTCACTCCGGTGTACCTTATTCTTTCCCATCCATTAATTCAAGAGTAGTACATAAGCTACTAAAAAAAACACTGCAACATGTTCTATTCTTTCCATGAGTCAATTAATCTCCGTCCAGTCTTATAATCATTGCTGACACTAATTGGTAATCTGTGCTATTGTCCTTGCTAACCACGGAAGACATTTGAACCAGGATATGGAAAACGGAAGTTTATCAAAATGTAGTAAGAGATAAAATATTAAATAAAATCCTTTTATTTTATGTATAAATAGCATAATTAATCCATTTTCTTGGGGATTATTCATGCAAGTAGCCTCTACATACGCAAGACCGGAATTGCTCGGTGACAGAAAACAATAGAACGGATGGTGCTCCATTAAGTATCACTAAGGACGAATGATTTCTTCTCGTATTGCATCCTTGGTATCGGTCAATTCCAAGCACATCCTAATTATCACTCAAGCCCAGCACAATTTATGATTGTCTTCACAATGATATTTTTCATATATTTACAAAAAAAAACATCGTCTGCATTTTTCGTTTTTTTTCTTCGAGATAGAAGATTTCATACTTAGTACATTGTACTGTAATTCTCTCTCGTGTAGAGATATACCCGAAGAACAGCTGTCGTGTATAACTTCTCCGGTATAAAATAAAGCGATGATTGGGATGTTCTATCTGCCGATTCCAACGATTTCGTCATTGTTATCCTCAAAAATATTTCCCCAGCCTCTACGATCATCGACCACTCTTATGGTACACACAAATACAGAATGACCATTGAATGTTTTTGAAAGAAAGTTGCTTAATTAAACGATCACCCGTACACCATACATCGGTGCTGAAAGGTTTTGAAAATACGATCGTCTAAATTGTGATGTAGATTGATAAATTAACGATGAAAAGAGGAACAAATTGTGTTTTGTTCCAAGGGCGTGTATATTTCTGATGACATGTTAAACGTTATTTCTTCATTCAAGCAGGGAAACAGGTATGCCACGGAATATAAGGTTGTTTGTCACAATGACTTCGAATTACAATTTAATATTATACTAATTGTTTTATAATCGGCGTCCATATTGCTCGATGAAGAGAAGATATCGAGTTCCAATGTGCCATTTGAGAACTTTTTAGCAGCTTCTATAACTCAATAATACCTCGTCATTATTGTAAGTCTGTCTCGCTGTGAGTAGTGAAATAAACTAATAATAACTGTCAATATTTACCGTAATGACACATCAATCATTCACACTGAGCAACCATTGTCTCCTCTGACGACACGCGCGACGCTCCGTTTTGATTGGTTCAGGGCACAATTAGGCGGACAGTGCAAGGCAATATGTCGTCTCATCGTTGAACAATGACTTGTCATAAAATAATACAATCCATGAATACTCTAAGCTCTCATCTGTCAAACGAGTAGAAGATATTTGTTGAAAGGATGGGAACGCAGAAGCTAAGTGGTCATGCTTGGTATAAATACGCACGAGAACTTATTCCGATATCACTTCATCGGTACGCAGCTCAGCTATAAGATTTACATATACTTGAGACATATTTGACATACTACTAACATGTTTGACATGGACTTTAACGACAGCTTCAGTTCTTCGACATCCTCTATTGATTTGGATGAACACAGTATATCTGACGTCTCTCACAGTAAGTACACATTTCTGTTATCCCATATTTTGTTCTTTTAACATGGACTTCCAGCAAATATTGGCGTAGCTGTTTAATAGTTTTTGCAGAGTGGGACAATGGTACAGTTCTCCAAAATATGGGGGGAAAGGGAGAGGGGGGTAGATAATAACTAAGTTATGGGTAATTCTAGAACACACTTATACAATTGCGTTGAATCAGTCTCATGTTTCAATATGACTTATTTCAATTTTAGCGTCATCCTCATGTTCCAGAAGGTCAGAACTGAGTCACATGGCTAACTCTACAGATCCTGAAGACGATAAAGCAAATAATTTGATCAAATTTGACGCCGAAAATGAGGCAGCAGAATGTATGATCTTCAAGAACACTAGCGCTCTCTGTGATGATCTCCGATTTATCACGGAGATGCCCGAGATGTGCGACGTTAAATGTTTGGTCGGCAAGGATAAGGTGCCCGTGTACGGAGTGAAAGCCATCTTGGCAACAAGAAGCAGGTAAATATAAGTTCCACATGGAATTGTGCTGAATTAATAAGAATTATTATATGTAATGAAAATGTACAGAACTCACTGCGAAAGTGCATGATAATGGAAACTTTCTTATTTCAAAGCAATTCATATTGTAACTTGGAATAGATAACATTTGAAGAAAAACTTCGCACAAAGCCAGTTGATTTTGTTTTTCCGAGGAAATCAATATTCCTAATTCTCTTTTTCGCCAGGGCTTTCTTTAATCTGATCATATCAGAAGAAAGATCCGAGATTCAAGAAATGAAAACACAGAAAAAGAAACGCCATCTGTTCACAAAATTGCGAAAATTCACCAAACAGAAGAAAGACCGTGATGTTTCTATATCCGGCAACAGATCGTCCGGACATCTGACCATCGACATAGAGATGTTTGATCCGGACACATTCCGGCGGGTGATTATCTACCTTCATAGTGGAAACATCAGCGTCAATGTCCACTCTGTTATTGGTAAGTCTACCTTCATAGCGGGAACATCAGCGTCCAGTTGGCACCCCAACTAATCTCTTAAAACACCACTGCACCTGACACCAATCAAATCCTCCCCAGCGCGCCCCGCCCCTCTCTGTAGAACGGTGAGGAGTAGGGCGTAGTGAAAATGCCGATTTATGAGCGAACAGGCTATGTCTAATAAAACACTCGTCAAAGCACATGTGACAGTTTAAAATGTACACTCAGTCAACACAATCATTCAGTTAACAAAGTGGAGATTAATACAGCCTAGCCTGACTTCTCTCAACTGTGGAAGGATTTGATTGGTGATAGTGACCAAACTTACAAACCAACTTTTAATGGACAAAATAAGTTTCCCAATATGACGAAAACTGGGTCCGCTATTACCTGAAATTAACGAAATTTGTGGTTTTACTCTCTTCTCTGTCTGATTTCTGATTCGCAATGCAAGTTTGGGCCATTACTATAACTGATCACCTATCGAGATATACTATATAAGAAAAACATCGTTTCACTCTCCGGTCGTACGTCTACATTCGTGACATTAGTATTGTTAAGACAGGTATATTTCACGTATCGATATTTTTGATGATATCTTTCTTGATTACAGGTGTGATGATCATCGCGGAGACATACAGTCTGGAAAATCTACGATCAGCCTGTTTCGAGTTCGCCTGTAGATTCATTAATTTGACGACCGTTCTTCAGTTATTCTCGTCAACTCGGCAGTATTCTAGCTCCAAGTCGACCAAACTCGTTCTAATCAAGGTAAACATTGGTTCCATTCACAAGGATTCATTCGTTCAGCAAACAAACACAAATAAATAAATGGCTGATGCGATATACAATTGTAAATACTAAAACGACTAGCGGCTATAATAAAACTTACAATCTGGCATCTGATCGTTTGGGAATATTTCCCATCGATAGTAAAGCTTGTACTTTCCTGTATATAAACATAGGAAGAGATACCCAGAATTTTCACGCTCGGGTCTATCGCTTGGAGAGTGAAACACCTATATCGAGGTCGCCAGATGCAGATAATTGCGACAATAAAAGGAATAATCACTGAGTTATCCCATTCTGACACCTGTTAATGATTATCTCATTTATTATTTATAGATTTTCGATTTCATCTGCGAGAATGCCGAAAGCCTCCTTCGTCTACCAATATTTGAAAATGTCTCCAAGGAAACCGCCATCTTGATTTTGGCCAGACCTGATCTACGAGCCACAGAAGAGACAAAGTGGGATGCCGCTCTCAACTGGAGCAGACGACACTGTGGAGCCGGAGATTTACGGCTTTTACAAGACACGTTAATCTTATTTACGCCAAGAATCAATTTTTGTGAAGTTTCTTTGTCGAAACTGACGCAAGAAATCCGTCCATTGTCAATCCTACCAGATGACGTCATAGACCAGGCGGTTGAGTTTAAATCCCGGTCACGACATCTGAATGGCCTGGAACGAATACCGTTTGTCACAAAACACCAACGTCTGGCCAGATATCCTTCAGTCCAATCTATAACATCAATCAATTCAAACGAGTCTCTGGTTGGAGGGTATTTCTCACAAGGATGTCAATCTACAGACAGTGGCTTAAGTGTTTGTTCTTCCGAAAACAGTTCTCTCCTCTCCAATATTTGGTGATGCCATCTGGAACACGTCCAACATTTCTGAATAGCTTATCGATACCTAACTTTGGTATAAATAATTTTACAGGTGTGAAGATTTGTTGTTTAAATGACAATGTCGATGAGTTCATGTGGTTGCTGAACCTGATGACGATTGAATGGTTTTGGCGATAACTCGGCCAACCAACTCTGTCGATATACACGATAAAAGGCAACAGTGCTATGATTTATCTGCCTTTATTCTATCCGGACATCTTACGTCCCATAACGGTGGTGATGTTGGCACAACCACATAGCGGATATCTTCACATAGTTTTATACTCGCCATATGATTGTTATTGTTACATTTTTTGTCTGTTTTTCACTGTTGAATAAAACAAAGAAAATACTTTCATTTATCTCTTTCGTTTTGTTAATATTTGTAAACTAGCATGTATGTGGTAGATATAATTTTGCATGATAGTGGTATTGATTCTGCTGTTATGAGAAATACCGAGATGAAATGGATAATCCAAATGAGAAGCTCATCGTTTTGTAACCGAGGTGACTTATATTTGGTCGTGTTCTCTATTATAGTTCATATCGGTATGATATGCAAATGAATATCACAGCTATATAGTGGTATAGTGATAAGTGTGGTCAAGTTTGCGAGGTCCGGTATGTCTAATCGTTAAAATATCACAACGAGAGCGATGTTTGTCTCTACATTGGAAAGATAATGCAGTGGCAACCGGTGGCAATTCTGTGCTATATTGGTGATATGATGCAGTGAGTTGGGTGGATCAAATTGAGAGCTGACACCCCGTGACTTTTTAGTTTATCATATTGGGGTCAGTTTGAGCCTATTTGCATAACCCTCAAAATCGGCAAAAATGCCTTTTGAAAAATGACGTCACGGTGTCATAGCGGTCGTCTTGGATTTTTTTTTATTTTCTGGTAGAGGTTAACCAAAGGTTATAGTGCGGTAAGATACAGCCCTCTAGCTCAAGAGACAAGCAAACTATTTGGGGAGAAGTTGGGGGCGGTGGGTATGACAGATCCCCAAAAGCTCAAACCAGATAGGTTTAAGCTGCCATTATTGGTCCCACAGAAATAAAATTATATACATCTAGTTTTTTAATGCAACACCGATACGCTCATTTAATCAGTTAGCCCGTCTTAAGTCCCTTACTCTCCCACTCTCCAGCGGAAGTCCTTCATACATTAAGGGTCATTATAGTGGGATGCCGTTGTTGTAACAACATTGAGGTCATCCTGAACAAAAGTCTCCATATCTTGAAATTAACAGCGACCAGAAAGTTTACACACATATTATTCAAATTTATGCAATATTGAGTCAAGTCTAGTGATTATATGTGATAAAACACATTTCGAAACATGTTTTAACTTTACAAATTTTGGTGAGCAAAATTTCTCCAGAAGGTTATTGCAACGAAACATAATGAACTAGGTTGGTCATCTGTTTGGAACAATTTCCAAAATAGCATTTTTTGTAAAAAATATGATGGATCATATCAGCTTGGCATACGTCATAGTGGCATAGTTAATACGGCTGTTAATATATGGTATTTTCTTTATCTCTTAGGATTTTCATATACTCGAGAAATAATAAGCAAAATCTGTTAATTCCAGATGGATAATAGTTTATTGTGATGAAATAACCGTCGGGCTAAATATTGACAAACATTGACACAGCACTCCGTAAATTAGTACTTATTATGAGAGAACGTCTTCACTCCAAACATTTCCAAATTGATCGACATCATGAATCTTTCTTCAAAACTTAACGTAACATAATCACGACATTGACCTGTTCTCAAAAGGCGACACAAATCCGCTGTCAGAAGATTCTGGGACCATGACGACGCTGACAACTTTCTGGTTATATATCTTAAGCGAGCCAGAGTAGTAATTTTCTGTGTTATGTGACCTAACGTCAGTTTTGTCTAAGGATTCATTCTCAGAACCAATCGAATGGTTGGATCCTGTCTGGCATTACACCACCCTAATGATGACGTCATCGGGTGAGATGGGGAGCGACAGAATTTCTCAATTCAACTTAGATACCGGGATATTACAGAAGTTTATTCCTGGAATAAAATGGTTGATCGTACTTCCGAAGATACTGATTTTCTCTTGATGACAGTGTCGTCTGCTCCATTGAAGAGCGGCGCCCCATTTTATCTCCTCTTTAGACTGAATATCAGGCATCATTAGAACCCATATGGCGGCTGATTTTGGAAGATGTTAAAACTCATTCAAGGACATCATGAGTGTTCTCGTCAATGACACCTAAAGCCTATAAGTAAAGCTGAAACAGGAACAGTTATCCTACATGTTGGCATTATTCCATTGGCGATGTTAAAGGGAAAGAAGCTATGAGGTCCGTTATTCAGCATATAGCTACAGGACAATTTTCTTGATTCATGAGTTAGGAAGAATATTTTGTCTTTTAAATTCATGAAGGAAAGACATCAATTATTGAAACATTGTTTTCGCCGAGATAGTAGATGAATAGAATATCTTTTGATATCAACCCCTTGATTGTGTCTTATAATTATTAATCCTTCACAGCCAGAACAAGAGGTGCTCATCAGTCACATTTAAATGGTGATTAGGCCTGGTCATCACCATTTTCGGAAGTGGGGATGATCTAGCCGCAACACCATAGTTTTGAAGGTGACGAGCCATCACCTTTGTTCCTTAAATTGTGATGAGACCTGATAAGGTCCACTCATCACTAAGGAAGGGCGGGGAGGTCAGTAAACCCAAAACAGGAGTGATGAGCAATGAGTGTAGATTTCAAGTTTTGAGCAGGCCTCACCAGTCTTAAAGGCTGAACCGGTGCTAGCCATCATCATTTAATTGCGATGGAAACGGTGGTGGCTCTAACTCATAATTTCCATTGGCGGGACTGTCATCTGTTATTGGTGATACCTGTTAGGGCCTACCATTGTTTTGGCTGTGTATGCGTTTTTTTATTTTATTTCTTTTCTCGCTTTTTAAGTAAGAATTATTTGGTACTGGACCTCCCTTTAGATAATAATTACCTCAGATTCAATGCATGTGGTCCAGTTGAAAGCGTAGGTAGAACTGTTTTTAAGTTGTAGAATAATCTACATATCGGAATAAATATAATGTTGAAACATCCATCTAAATGTCTGTATAAAACATGATATATAGGCTGCCAAAAGTAGGGTACTTACTTAAGTTTAAGTTTATGAAACTTATTTCAATATATTTTTTCTTAAATCTAGAAAATTATAAGAAAATTTATCTCAATAAATGTCAGTCATTAAAAATTTTCTTATTTTTTTCTTATTTTAAGAAACATTAACTCATTTGAGATATTATTGAGCAAGTTGTGCCTTATTCCAAGAAATAATATATAAGATTTCCTTTATCAGGTTTTATCTTATTATAAGATTTTTTTTACTAAAATTAGTATTAAAATATTTATTTCAAGCAATATTTTCTTAAACAAAACTATGTATGTGGCCTGCATGCATGTTTGAAATACCATGCATATATCCATTCAAGAATGATTTCACGCATGGCATATAAGTTGTCCATGCCTTAAAAGACTGAAAGATGGAACACCGGGCCAAAATGAAAAGTTGTCTGGGTAACATGACTGACCCACCTTAAAATCCTATTATGCTTATATCCAAAACTTTTTTGTTATCTTCCCAAATATAATGATAGTCATGTGCAAAATAGCTTTCTTTATTATGTTGGAGAAAAGCTCTCTCTAGAAATGGAGGTAAAAAAGATAGTTTTTGTTTACTAACTTCTGATTGGTTCTTCATAGAATTCCAAAACTTCTAGACGACCACATGTATGCATACATATCCGCATTGGATCGTGTCAATTAAAACAAGCAAATTGTTGTCAGCCAAAAATAGGGTAATGAAATAAGTTTTTCACCTCAATTACAGATAAATTACCTTAAAACAAGAAAATTTCAGGAAATATTTTCTTTGTTTGTTCTATTTTGTCAGATTTATTTTATTTTAAGAAAAATTATCTTAAATATGATTTAATTTTACTAGATATATCTTGTTATAAGAAAAGTTATCTTGACTAATATGTCTTTTGTGATTTGTCTCCTTAAAATGTAAGATCGTGAATCGGGTGGAAACGGATCGCTACACTAATAGTATGGACCTGTGGTTTCCGGACAGAAATTATTCACTGTCAATTTGTAAGATTTACTGTTACAATTTGCCTAAGATATACGTGAAATTATATCTTCTACTTGATGAGGAACATATTTTTTTAATTTAGTAGTTTTATCTGCAAGTCCACTTCCATGTGCGGTTATGGTTTTCATATGGGTTCATGGATTTGATGCCGCCATTTTCAACTGAAAATTTCATGTTCTTGCACAATTGGTATCCAGGTACTCTATTGAGGAATCTCAACTGCATGCGCCTCTCATTGGATCATTCTACAGGTGGATGAGTGTAGTATGTTTGTTCAATGTGTTCAACGAACTGAGCGAAAACGTCAAAAATGAGATTTGCTTTCTTTGGGAGTGGATTTACAGATATACAACAACAACAACAACAATAACAACAAATTGGGAAACATAAACTAGCTTCTGTTGGTGAAAGTGTAGATCTGCAGATCTGTTTCTTCGTTTTTTGTCTACCTGAACACAGTCAATTAGAAAGTAAGTTTAAGACTGTTACATTGGTTTCGAAGCAAACGCAAAAATATAGGTATAAAAAGCAAAGATACAAACTCGGCCTCCCATGTGCACAGCAATATAGAAAAGTATTACCAAGAAAAGATTCGCCCATGTCGAAGAGATATAAGAAAGCAACACATTTTTGTATACATTAGCTAATCAAATTATTTAATATTTACAGTATAATGAAAAAAATATGAAAATGTGTTTTTGAATTCTCCAAAAGTATTTTGGGGTTGAATATTCATTATACTTGACAGCTAGGCATGCAAACCAAGGTCATTGCATCAAGCCAGTGACTGCAGTATATTCAGGAAACATTTCTTTGAAATGTAAATTAGTGGCAGGTTGCCTCTGACAATCTTGACTGGCAGGAACTTTTGGAGCTTTGAGTATTCGCATAAAATTTGGGTTCTGGATTCTATATGGTTTGCAGTGTATTGATTCCTCCGTTTCCAAGTTCTTTCCTTCAGCTTTGGAAGAATATTTGTATATGAACTTGGGTGTATGCTTTAGCTGGCAACATCTTGCAACCCTGTCTGTGACTAAACATTGGAACTTTCTCCACCAGAAGCATTTTCTAAATTTTGAGAATTATCCATCATATCTTTGGTGTTTGGCCGTTTTGCATGGTTTCAATTATACCAGTCTCTTATCATATTATACAACTTCGACATGGGCGAGAAATGTTGCGCAAATATATTCTAGTGTTACTGCTATAAATGGAAAGAAATACTTGTCAAGGTGAGGTTTTAAGGATGCATGTCAGAACAAAGGCCTTAAAATATTTAAAATAATTTCTTTATTTATCTGTTTTACATATATGACTTTTGCCCTTCAATTGCATGATGATGGGTTGAAAGCGACGTTAAATTTTATTCACTCACTCACGCTTCAATTGCATGACATTATTTTGATCATGTTTTATGCTAACTGTAACAAGCATATATTCATGTTCAGTTTTTGGCAGTAATATGATATAAAAAAAAATAGTTAAAAACATTAATTGGTCATATTTTTGCTACAAAAGAAAATCTATGTGGAAAAGAGTATATAAAAACTTTTGGTACTTTTCAGGACATTGCATAAAAGTGAAAAATCAACTCTAATAACGCAACCCATATCAACTGCCTATGCAAACACAACGACATCACCTTTGATTGTATATTTTTAAATAAGATAATAGAATAACTGCAATGTTCTTGTGCACGTTCTGTTTTCTTATTTTTTTTTTATTTTTTATTCTAGTTAATTTTATCTGATTATTTTCTTATGCAAGTTAATTTATCTAGAAGTTCTGTGTCGTTGTTTTTCCTAAATAAGTTTACTTATCTATGATGTAATTCTTAGCCAAGTAAATTTATCTGGATAAGTTTTCTTAAGTAAGTAAATTTATCTGGTTAACTTTTCTTAAGTAAGTAATTTATTCTCAGGCAAGACATCTTTTCTTACCACACTCTAAAAAAATCTTAATTAAGATTTTGTCAACAAGAAAAATTCACCTGCATAAGATTTTTTTTCTTGAACTAGATAAATTTTCTTTAACAAAATAAAAACAAATCATCAGAAGAATTGCCTTAATTAATTAGATTTTTTATCTTGACTAAGAATTTACATCCAGATATTTTTTCTTACCACACTCCACGATATTTTTTACTCATTTTAAGTAAATTTCTACCTAAAACAAGAATATTTTTTGCTCTTTTAAGTACGCTATTTTTGGCAATGTATATCATGATTTCAACTAAATGATGAAATTTCAAAGAGAAGAATATCTCCCGTGTACCCATCCATCACACACACACAAACACAAAAGCGTTTTTCCGTAACTCCGCCAATAGAAATACATGCGAGCTGAACTTTCCGATTTCATAGGCTTTAACGTTTTTCTTGCCTCAAATTCCACGAAAAAAATAATGTCAGCCCCCGCGAGTAGATGTGCAAGATGGCGGTCATAACATCGTCGTTTTTCTTCAAAATTCTTGCATTTCTTAGAAGAAAATTGTGCAAAATTTTATTTCACGTCAGTTTTACATTTTTACTAATTTATCATGCATCGACCAAATCGTCAAAAAAATGCCTGTTGTGAAGATGACGTCATCGTAACGTCATCAAAGCATCATCTTGGAGAGTTTTTTTTTTACATCTCGGCTTGGGTCCGATAGGGTTAATACTTGAAGGACGAAAACATCCAAAAAATGAATTGCGAGCAGTACTTTACTACTGCCCATTGTGAGTAGGGGCGGAAGGGACGTTCCGCCGTCCCTGTCGAAATAGCTCAGATGATCTGATTTAGGCGCTAGACTGCAAGCATCACCCATTTAGAAACGCGAGGACGGGATAGTCAGTCAAGAATTCAATTCTCTAGATTCTGTTTACTAGCGGAACAGGTTCATGTTGTGTCTCGTGATTAATTTAGATGGCACAGAGTGTGGGTAAATTATAATGTGAAATGCTTCCTCGGGACCCCGGTCTCAAAATTACCCCCTCCTCACATCTGACAGTGCAGTGTATCGCTTGGATTCAATGTTAAAGCGAAAGCGAAATATTATCTACATGCAGTAATGGACACTATTTCATATTCCTGATATTCGTAATAGGTAAATGCACTAACCAATAATCTATTGACTAAGTGTTACCATGGTTACCGGTTTTAACAGGGAACATTACAATAATACTATAGTATTATATCGTGCTTTAGTCCTCGTATTAGCCCATTTCATACCTCGCATCTAATGCATATAAGATATATACAAACAAGTGTTGTTTCTGTGTAAATATTAAGACGTTCGTTACATCTGTCTCGATAATACCGCGTTTACTTACGAGATTAGTGTCTCGTAGAAGGGAGGAGCGCGAATTTCGAACCTCAGCAAACTCGATCAACACCTGTTTTTCTTTGTTTTTCTCTTTTTTTGTCGTTGGTTAATAAATGGGGTGGCGCAATATTCCTAACCCGCGAAAATCCGCGAGCACGTGCAGATATAAGCATATAAGGGGAATGATTTTGATGTGTGAATGCAATTGTAAAGCAAATAGCACATAATCAAACTGACACGTGAGGTCCACAGGTACCTGATTATCGAACAATACCATAATGCCAAAAGGCAAAATCGTTCTTCGCAGTTTGACTTGTTAAGAATATTACCCTGAAAAAAAATATTACTCGTTTCCTTGAAATATTTAAAGACGGTCATTTAAAAACAATGTCTGATAACGACTTGAGCTATTATCAACAGCAGTTTATGTAAAGTAACTGTCTGATAGCGACTTGCAAACAAGGGTTTATGTAAGGTAACTGTCTGATAACGACAAGAACAAGGGTTTATGTCAGGCATCTGTTTAATAACGACCCGAACAAGGGTCTGAGGTAAAATGTCTGCCGAAGTACGATAAGATGATATACATGTATATATATTTTTTAAGTCGGATATCTTTATACACATGGAACATTAGATCAAAACATGAACTATTCTCCGATAGATAAAAATGACAACGAATTGAACAAGGACTGTAATATAAGGTACATCTAACTGGCTGATAACAACTTCGTCAGCGGTTTATTAACAAACCCTGTGACAACGACTTGAACACAGGCAATAATACAACGTACATGTGAAGCCCAACTCACACTACGAACATTTTGGTGTATTAGAACAAAAACACTGTTCAGAACATGTTTTATCTGCAGTGTGACGTACCCAGAAACAATATAGTTTCCTTTGGTTGAATGGAATGAATTAAAAGGAAACTTCTTTCTCCATGGGGTGTAAGACGTGAGTACAGCTCCGACAGTGAACTGTGTTCAGTCGAGCGCCGTATGTGTTTATAAGAGAGAGAGAGTCTCTGTTTAACCATTCTCGTCTACGGTACACGTCGATGCTACAACGAATGCTTAATTTAAGCACCCTGGAAATATATGTTGAAATATATGTGGGGTTAGAGTCCCCCGAGATGTGTGTGGGGTTAGAGTCCCCCGAGATGTGTGTTGGGTTAGAGTCCCCCGAGATGTGTGTGGGGTTAGAGTTCCCCGAGATGTGTGTGGGGTTAGAGTCCCCCGAGATGTGTGTGGGGTTAGAGTCCCCCGAGATGTGTGTGGGGTTAGAGTCCCCCGAGATGTGTGTGGGGTTAGAGTCTCCCAAGATGTGTGTGGGGTTAGAGTCTCCCAAAATGTGTGTGTGGGGTTAGAGTCCCCCGAGATGTGTGTGGGGTTAGAGTCCCCCGAGATGTGTGTGGGGTTAGAGTCCCCCGAGATGTGTGTGGGGTTAGAGGCCCCCGAGATGTGTGTGGGGTTAGAGTCCCCCGAGATGTGTGTGGGGTTAGAGTCCCCCGAGATGTGTGTGGGGTTAAAGTCCCCCGGGATGTGTGCGGGGTTAGAGTCCCCCGGGATGTGTGTGGGGTTAGAGTTTTTTGGAATATGTGTGGGGTTAGAGTCCCCGTGTAGAATGTGTGGGGTTAGAGTCCCCAAAGTGATTGTCAATAAAGCGTTCGTCGTCATGTACCGTACGAAAAGTGTTTGTTGAATTTTGTGTTAGGGGGAGGGGTCTTACATGAGGAGTCGGAGAACGAACATTCTGCTCAAGGGACAAGTTCGTGAAATCAAACGCGTTCAATTTTCGGAACATGTTTTCGCTCACAAAACAGTTTTTGTCTCCAGTGTGTGGTGATCGCGAACATGTGTCCGAACATTTACCAACAGGTATCCAATTAACTGGCAGCTGTCGGTCATGTGACGAAGCCACTCTCACACGACACAACAAAATGGCAGAATGTTCGTGTTTCTGGGCGCCTCACACTCCATACAAAACATGTTCTGAACAGTGTTTTTATCTACTACAACAAAATGTTCGTAATTTACCAAGAACAAAACACGAACAAACTGTTCTCTTCTAATACAACAAAATGTTCGTAGTGTGAGTTGGGCTTAACTGCCTGATAGCG